>LPNX010132097.1:179922-193766 GCA_001517045.1 Pseudotsuga menziesii | reverse complement strand
CCAAGATGGCAAGCTGCCATGAATGAGGAGTTCAACTCGCTACAGAAAAGCAACACATGGGAGCTAGTGGATCTTCCTCCAGGGAGAAAACTAGTACAGTTTAAGTGGGTCTATAAGACCAAATTTGCTGTTGATGGTTCACCACTGAATTAAAAGGCTAGATTGGTAGCTAAAGGCTACTCACAGGTTCATGGCATCGATTACAATGAGACTTTTTCCCCAGTGGCAAAGATGGATTCAATTAGGCTAGCTCTAACCATTGCAACATCAAGGCAATGGGAGGTACATCATATGGATGTAAAATGTGCCTTTCTGAATGGTGATCTCACTGAGGAGATATATATGCAGCAGCCCCAAGGTTTTTCTACTGACCATTCTCTTGTGTGCAGGTTGAGAAAGTCATTGTATGGGCTAAAGCAAGCCCCCAGGGCTTGGTATGCCAAGATAGATAGCTTCTTGCTATCTCTGAATTTTGTTCGGTGCAAATCTGATTCGAATGTCTATCTGAAGGTAAATAATGGTTCATTAATGATCATTGTGTTATATGTTGATGACCTCCTCATTACAGGAAGCTCACAAGCTGAGATTGCTTCCCTACAAGGAGCTATGAACCAAGCCTTCTCCATGACAGATTTGGGGCTCTTAAGTCAATTTCTGGGGCTTGAGATTGCTCAAACCAAAGCTGGAATCAAGGTGCACCAGTCCAAATATGCCTTGGATTTTCTGATCAAATTCAAAATGAAGGATTACAAAGCAAGCAAAACTCCTTTCCTTTCAGGAGTAAAGCTGGAAGAAGCTGATTCTTCACCGATGGTATTCTGTTCATCTTCAGAACAAGTAGCTGATGTCTTCACCAAAGCATGTTGTGAGAAGACCTTCAGCAATCTCAAATCACTGCTGGGGATTGCTGATCATGCTGTCAAAGCATGAGTTGAGACAAGATTCTACAATTTTGTTTTACAGTCCATGTTTAAGGGAGGATTTTCCCAAGTTGGTTTTGCCTCTTTCCTTGTTTTATATGGACTTGCAGTATGTAAAAGGGTGACTAAGCCTTGTTGCTAGGCCCTATATTTTGATTTATTACTCATAAAGTCAGGCTTAAGGGGGGGTGTTAGAATAATCAAACCCATAGTATTACCCACTTAGACATTATTTCATTTATTTTGTCTTATTTGCCTAGTCCATGAGTCCCACCATGTGCAAGTTGCTAATTTCCTATCCATAGAGGTCAAACTTGCCATCTTTGACTCATGTAGCACTTGGGGAAGCATTAGGAATCAAATCTGCTTTATTCCTGGCCTCCTAGGCACCCATCTGCTTTTTCTTCTTTATTCCCTGCTTTTTCAGTGTTTTAAGGCACATAGGAAAGCAAGACTAGGTGAGGTGAACTTGTTTTATTCCCCTTTCATCCTCCACTCTTTCCTCCATGCAAAAGCATGTATGAGCTGCCATTTGACCACTCTTTAGCTTGCCTATGCGCCCTTGCTAATTTGTGGGGTCCTTGATAGATTTGGGATCAGCTTTTTACACCTATGGGGGATTTGCCTATTTTGGGTAAGCCTGCTTTATGCTAGATTTGGATGCTTCCTTATGCATTCGATTTTCTCATGTAATCTATATATTCAGCAGCCTATGTTATTACAGGGTTGGCTATTGTACACTCAGTTAATATAATTTTGTGTTACAACTCCACATTCAGTCTCCATTGTTGATAATTTTGCATGATCAATTGTTAATTGTTGTGGGTGAAATTAATCTACTGCAGGCCTGAATTTCTACATTCACCATATGGCTAAAACTCTCCCTTTCACGCATAGCCCTAGACAATAAGAAATTAATCCTCCATTAATTATTGATGGCAACATCAGGTCCAAACTTGAGTCTAAACTCACTGAATATTTTTTTCTACATAGAATTGATGGAGGAGCATATGTGTTAGGGGTTCTTGGATTTGAAGATCAATCGCTTCCTAGATGATTCTATCCGTTGTTGATTGATGCGCCGACATGCTGAGGGTTCCGGAGTGAGCCTTCTGAATCTGAATCCAAGAGGAAGGAAAAAGCCTCAGTATGTTTCTTTGATGCTGAAGCTTCCACTGCATGATCCTATCGATATTTGTTCAATCTATCCTACATCCACTTTGAAAAGAGTTCTTCTTGGGTGTGAGCCTACCTCGCTCAAAGGCCTTGTTATAAAAATTCTTCGCAAAATCTACATGATCAATGGTGTACCGACTCCCTAATATTTTGTGTGTGTTTGGCTTGTTGTGTCCATACCTTAAGTACCAAGTCCATTTTCTCCCCTTCAGCACAGTATGGTTCCCCATTTTCCTTCCATGGGGGCATACTCGAATCAGGGAAGGAGTGGTTTTTAAACCCGTTCGCTTCAGAATTCTACGGGGAGAGAGCTTCCATCTCTCCTGGCATGTGCCTTTCTCCCCTCCTGCCTTCCATGTCCCTTTCCCTGCTCCCCTGTGTCCAGGTCCATGAGACCTTAAGCATCTATCATTTCCAATCTCTCTATGAAATTGTGGTCTATCGTTTCTTCCCACTTTACCTGTTGGATGGATCCTTCATTTGTAACTCCATGGTTGGCGATGGAGTCTGCTAGTTTGTTACCTTTCCTTTTTACATATTGGAAAATGATGGTCAGATTATCAAAGAGTATTTCTTCCAAAGCACCAAGTTTGCTTTCCATTCTCCAGTTGTTTGTTGATTTGCTTATTTTTGAACCCTTTCATATTTTATTCACTATGTTGATAATCAAGAGGGAGTCTCCTTCTGCTATGAGGGGAGTCCATTTCTATTTGAGAGGCCAAGTTGTGCCTATGAAAAGCTCGTCAAGCTCAGAAGTATTGTTGGTAGAGTATCCTAGAGATCCCCATAATACACCTTGAAATTGACCTTCAACTTTTTTAATCACTCGTCCAAATGCTGCAGGTCCTGGATTACCCTTCAAGGAACCATCAAAGTTTAGTTTGAAAGTGTTTGGTGGAGGCACTGACTAGTGGTTCAAGGAGATATTTTTGAACATGGTTGGTTTGATAATTCCAATGTAGTCTAGGTTGGAGGTGATGCCCCAATATTGGAGAATATGGATTTCAATGGGATTCAGGGTTAGATCATTATTATCCTAGTCATTTAACTCGAGTGTTTCGAGGATGTGTTTTTTTAGAGTGTCCCATATGTATTCTTATTTCCTGCATTTCTCTTTAAAGGTTCTCTTATTTATTTCAATCCATAGTTCCCATACTACAAATCTAGGAAAGAGCTCCCAAATTCTGTTCAGAAGAGGACATTGTTGTAGTGCTCTGTCTGCCGGGCAGAGCACTCAGTCCTATCCTCAACAGTGAAGAAAATATCTATTTCAATTTCATATTTTTGCGTTTAAATTTTGTGCAGTAAAGAGATAGTTTACGATTAAAATACCTCAAATTAATCCTGCTCTTGAATCCTGCTCCTGCTTCTGCTCCTGCTCCCACTCTTGCTTCTGCTCCTGCTCTTGCCTTTCCCTCTCCTGCTCCTGAAGGAGCCGTACTGCCAGCTCTGATTTTCCACCCTGCCAACTAGCAGGTTTGCTGGCCCTAGGAAACCGACGGGTTTCCTAGCCCCCAAGCCCACGTACCAATAAAATGGACAGCAACCTCCCTCATTCAGAGTGAAAATCTACCTGGAGTTAATCCCCCTCCTCCAACTATTTTCCTTCCTTGCTCCTGTTCTTCCGTAAAAATTTCTCTCCCTCCTGTTCTTCCGTAAAAATTTCCTCCCCCTGTTCTTCCGTAAAAACTCCCTTATACCTCCTTCCCCCACCGCCTTCCTTCTTCCACCACCCCTTTCATTAATTTATGTTATTCTTATTCTTGGGCAGTGTAGTTAAATTTTCATTTGACATGTGTTAGTTTCCTTGAACGGTATGTGTTACACAACTTAACCACATGTCCTAGCATTTTTTTACCAATGTGGCTTGCTTAAGTTTATATTGAGCGGTAAGGTAATGGTTTTGTTAATTATTTTTTGTTATTAACTAAATAATAAATAATTAATAATTAACCTTAATAATACGAAACAATAATAATAATTAGAAGTAAAATGATAATTAACATTATTAACCAACAATTAATCAATTGTAATCTAATGATTAATTGCTCGGAGTGATAGCTTTGTTTATTTTTAATTAAATAAAAGCACTTACTAATTGGAATAATAGCTTTGTTTATTTTTAATTAAATAAAAGCACTTACATTAATATGGGGCATTACATACACCCACCCTTCAGGAAACTTTGTCCCGAAGTTATGGTCAAAACAGTGATACTAGGTACATTTATAGGTTTAAAGCAATTCACAATTACTTAGTTAACCTATCAACTATTTAAATATTTCATACTAGCATGCATGTGTGAGGTGTGCATGCATGGCCAGTACATGCACAGGCTGCACATGTACTATAGCAAAAACCCCTAAATTCTAACTGATACAAATAATATTTCACACAACATGACCCATATATAGATATAATATGATTTCTTGTGACATTTGGAGTTATTTAACAATTATGTTCTTATTAGTTAGTTAGTTTAAGATTGGTACCTTCCATCACTACTTCCACTATCATAATTGTCCAACATTCAACCATAATAACTAAGATTTCCACCCATCCTAACCTACATCCGCATCCTCCCTATCCTTCCTCTGCTAGTATAGAAGTGGATGTCGGCTTCACCGACCTGACCACATAAGAACCTGAGAGTGATAGCGTCGGCTGAACATCAGACCTAGCCTCTCCTAGCAGGAATCCGACCGTCGTCATCACAACAACATGGGGAGCGTGTCTCAGCACAGCCCTCCCATGACCTTGGGTACCATAAAAACATAGGGTGGAACACATCCATCCCTCTCAACATCCTGGGTCTATATACCCTATCAAAACATACTTTGTTGCTATCCAATTTATTGGTACGTGTCATCGTATCATCAGTTGGCAATAAGGCTCTTCTTTAAGCTATGTATTGAGTCATACTTGCATCACATACTCGGCTATCACATAGCCCCTGTACCCTGCAGGTTAGCACTATGCAAAACATGCATTCATAACAACATTAAATCAATAGTTGGTCCATTATCATTCACATTATTTCCTTTCATCATAAAATCACAAAATAAATCATATCATGGATGGGTACCCATGTACCTCATCATACATATCACATCATACCAAGAATTGCTATCAACTATGTGTTTTAGTTATGAAATAAATGAATCTGATGATGACTACTGCATGATAATTGCATAAGCACAATACATTCATATAAACGATAATCCTCATAACATCGTAATCAAAGCATCTACATAGGCATGTTAATCGTCGTAACATCATGATCAAAGTGTAGTATAAGCATGATAATATCATAATATCATAATTAGAGCATAATCCTGCTAACATCATAACATCTGTAAATAATCACATATAACCTGCCAAAACATAGTTCATGAAGTATAGTTGAGTCCAAAGATAATAAGTAAATACACTGTAATAAGTCTGAGTGATAAATATGCCGGATTCAAAATATGGGTATTACATACACCCACCCTTCAGGAAACTTCGTCCTGAAGTCATGGTCAAAATAGTGAGGGAAAATTTCGACGCATAGTCTCTGTGTCCTCCCAGGTAGCAGATCCTGGGCTATACTTGTCCCACTGGACCTTGACTTGGTCCACGTGTCGACTACGGAGCTGTCGAACTCTATGATCCAGTATACGTAATGGTTCGGCCATGAAGGTTCCCTCGTCCGAGACCTGCAAGTCCTTCCAATGAATCTTGTGAGACTCATCGGCTATGCAATGTCACAATACTGAAACATGAAATACATTATGAGTCCTATACAAGTGGGGTGGCAGTGCAAGACGATAAGCTACCGGTCCGATTCTCTCCAGAATCTCGAATGGCCCTATAAATCGAGGCGACAACTTGGTCCCCTTTACAAACCGAATGGTGCTTTTATTCGGTTGGATGAGTATAAATACGCGATCCCCTACCTCATAAATTCTATCAGTTCTATGTGCATGCATAACTCTTTTGCCTATCCTGTGCTTCTTTGAGCCGCTTCCTGATCTGTACCACTTGCTCTTCCATCTCCTGAAGCAACTCAGGCCCGACTAAAACACGATCCTCCAACCTGTCCCAACTGAGTGGAGTCCTGCAAGGTCGCCCATACAATGCCTAGTATGGAGGCATACCAATGGAGCTATGATGACTATTGTTATAAGCAAACTCTACTAGAGGAAGATATTTCTCCCACTGTGTCTGCTGATCCATAACATACATCCTAAGCATGTCCTCCATTACCTGATTCACCCTTTCTGTCTGCCCATCTGTCTCGGGATGATAAGCTGAGCTCAAGTTCAGCTGGGTTCCTAATGCTGACTACATGCTTGTCCAAAATCTGGAGGTAAACTTAGGGTCTCGGTCAGAAATTATCTTCTTTGGAACTCCATGAAGGCGCACAATTTCATTTATGAATACCCTTGCTACATCTGTCACATCATAGGTGTCTCTCACTGGAATGAAGTGGGCACTTTTGGTCAATTTGTCGACCACTACGAGTATAGCATTATGTCTCGAGGATGTGAGGGGCAATCCCACAACGAAGTCCATGGAAATGACTTCCCATGAAGAGCGACAGAGTGGATTTTCTTTCGAAATGCCTAGAATATCTGCCTTGACTTGCTGACATTCTAGGCATTTCGAAACAAAATCCACTACGTCGCTCTTCATACCGGCCCAGAAGAAGAGTTTCTTCATGTTTGCATACATCTTCTTGACTCCAGGGTGCGCACAATAATGTGCCCTATGGGACTCTCTAAGGATTGTTTCCCTGAGACCACCTTCTTTAGGGATATACATCCTCCCTTGGTACCGCAGCAACCCATCTGCCTCAATATGGTACCCATAATACTTCGACTCACACTTCTTCCCACTTTGAATATCTGAAGTTACCTTTATATACCAACCATCTCCCAAGAGTTGTTCGAGCACTTTCTCCTTCAAATCAACTCTCAAGGGTATTAAGGAGAAAATCCTCGGCCTTCGACTTAGAGCATCTGCCACCACATTTTCCTTTCCTTTGATATATGAGATACCAAATTCATACTCACTCATGAACTCACTCCATCGTTGCTGTCTAGCATTTAGATCCCTTTGTGTAAAAATATATTGCAAAATCTGATGATCTGTTTTAAGTGTGAAACTTCTGCCAACCAGGTAGTGTCTCCATAATTTTAGTGCCAGCATAACTGCTGCCAATTCCAGATCATGGGTGGCATATTGCTCCTCATGAGGCTTCAACTTACGAGATGCATAAGCTATTACCCCACCTTCCTGCATCAGAACTACTCCTAACCCTTGCTTCGAGGCATCAGTACATACCATGAAGTCTTTATCGATGTCTGGTACTCGTAAGATTGGTGCACTCGTCAGCAATCTCTTTAATTCAGTAAACATGGCATCACATTCATTGGTCCATTCATATTTGATTCCCTTTCGCTGTAAGGTGGTGATGGGTTTTGCAATCTTGGAGAATCCTTCCACAAATCTTCGGTAGTACCCTACTAGTCCCATGAAGCTACGCACCTCATGCGCATTCTTCGGGATTGGCCAATCCTCAATGGCCTTCACCTTTTTCGAGTCCACTGAGATCCCTTCTCCTGAGATGATATGCCCTAAGTAGTGAATCTTCTTTTGGAAGAAAGAACAATTCGACAATTTACCAAATAGTTTATGTTCCCTTAAGCAAGTTAAGACCATCCGCAAGTGCTCCTCGTGCTCCTTCTCATTTTTAGAATATATAAGAATGTCATCTAAGAATACCTGAACAAAGTGGTCCCAGTAATTCCGAAAGACACTATTCATGAGGCTCATGAATACTGCTGGAGCATTTGTCAAACCAAATGGTACCACTACGAACTCATAATGCCCAAATCAAGTTCGAAAAGCAGTCTTAGGAATGTCATTTTCTTTAATCCTAAGCTGGTGATACCCCGACCGCAAATCGATCTTAGAGAACATTGATGCGCCTTTCATCTGATCAAATAGGTCATCAATTCTTGGTATAGGATACCTGTTCTTCACTGTGGCTTTGTTCAAATCCTTATAATCTATGCACAGTCGCAAATATCTATCCTTCTTCTTAACAAATATCACTGGCGCTCCCCATGGCTAGATGTTAGGTCTAATTAGTCCCAAGTCTAGCAACTCTTTTAACTGGATCTGCAACTCTCAAAGCTCAGGGGTTGTCATTCTATAAGGAGTCTTTGAGATTGGCTCCACACCGGGTTTCAGTTCGATCGTGAAATCAAGCTCTCGCTCTGGAGGTAGTTGTGGAAGTTATTCTGGAAAGACAACCTTGAACTCAGATAATACTGGGTAAGAGTTCAAGGAAGGTCCTTTACTATCGCTCACCGTCTGAACTACAAACAACTGACATCCTTGTCTTAAACACCTTTTAGATTTCACCGCGGAGATGAAACAGAGGGATATCTTCCTTTTTCGCCCCTGGATTTGGATTGCTCGACCCTCATCATCAAGGCACAAGACTTTATTTGCATAACAATCCATGAAATCTCTATGGTCTTCTAACCAATCCATGCCAATGATGAGGTCGTACGTGCCCAAATTAGTGACATAAGCATCCAACTTAGTGGTGCATACTCCTAAGTCCACTTGACACCCCCTTATCTTAAGACCTACTGCCTGTTTAACCCCTGAAGCCATCTCGACCGATTCAAAATAATTGTGCTCGCAGGTTGCCAACCCACATTTATCTAATGCATATGGTGAAATAAAACTATCTGTTGCACCAAGATCAAATAAAATTTTAAGTTTGACATTGTTTACTTTACCAGATGATTCTACCACGGTGGACTGATGTTCTGCCTGGTGGTTGTGAACAGCTGCATGAATTCGATGAGTGTTATCAGAATTGCTCATGGATGCTTTTCGTTCCTGCTGCCTGCTGCTGGTCTTCCTTTTAGGACACTCCCGCTAAAAATGAAGACCTCCACATCCCCAACAAGATACATTAGGTGGTGCTTGCATGCTGCTGGGAGGAGTCCTCTGGGATGTGTTCCTTCCCCGAGATCCTCTGAAACTTCCCGATCCTCTATAGCAATTTCCCTGTGTTCGTCCTCGGTTCCCATGGTTTGTTGACGAAGGCTGCGATACTGAGTTAACTGAAGTGTTACCCCTTGGGGTGAACCTATTACCATAAGGAGGAGGTCTGGATGGTCCCCCTCTGAAATATGGTCGTGGAGCCTTCCCTGTAACATACTGATTGGATTCTATCAACTTGCTTCCTCCCTTTGCATCTGACATATCCTCAGCATAGCGAGCATACTCAACTGCCATGGCAACTGAAGATGGATTCCACATCCGTACTGCAGCTCTGACCTTGTAGTTGAGTCCATACACAAATCGCTCCACCTGCCGATCATCCGAGTCCAAGTAGGGAAGATACTTTACTAGCTCCATGAATCTAGTTTCATACCCTTCCACCGTCATGTTTCCCTGTACCAAAGCATGAAAGGAACCCGCCTGTTGTTCCCTGTAATACGCTGGAAGATACTTCATGTTGAACCTCTCCTCGAATAATTCCCATGAAACAGACAAAGGAGTAAGGTGCAATTGTTTCTCAAGGTCTGAACACCAATTTAGGGCATCACCCTTTAGCTGGAAGATGGCCATTCTAGCCTTGGAACTCGAAGTATACTCATTTAGTGCGAAGCACCTCTTCATACCCTCGAGCTACGCTTCAGCGTGCTTACCCGGTCGTCCTCCAAAGAACTCAGCAATTTTGATCTTCTGCAGCTCTCTAGAAATATCCTGAAGCGGTTCTTGCCTTGGGACCTGCGCCCTCTCATAGTTTTCTCGTCTCACCTGCGTGGTTTCTACCTCTGCGATCCTCTCTGACTGCCTGTTTAGTGTGGCCATGATGGTTTCCAAGGATCTGAGTATCACCCCCATCTCAGGACTGGAGGTTACCCTTGGCGATGACGGTGGTGGAATCTGTGGCGGCGGTGAGGGTGCTTGATCTGGGGTCGGTGGTGGCGGCGAGGGTGGTCGACCTCGACCCCGCCCTCTACCTCGACCTCGACCTCTGCGTGTTTGAACCATGATAATTCCTGGCATATTCAAAAAAATTATGCCATTATTATCTCAACCTAATAATTGCATAGATAAAATTTTAGTTATGTAATGCTTATATTTATGCATAGCGACAAATTATCAATATTTACATAAAAACTTGTATAGTCGTATTTATTAAACGATTTCGTCTTGGGTTTTAATCTGTGTCTTAATGTTTAGCTCCTAATGCTAGTCTCAACAGTGTCTTGTTTTTCTTATTTTACATCTCTCTCGCTTCTTCGACTATCAGTCAAAGTCTCGGTTAATGTTTTAAGTTTAATATTGAAATTCTAATAACATAGATTAAAGTTACAAAAATTAATGTATAAACTCATATCTGTAAAGGTGATGGCTACTCTCTTAAGAAGCCAAAATATAAAATACAAAATATAATAAAACTACATCTTCGTTGGTTATCTTATTTCTTAAGATAACAAGTTATAAAATAAATATCTAGGTCATGACATATCATAAATAAGATAAATTATAAAATGAATATTTAAATAAACATCTAAACTCATGACATATCATTAATTACCCATTTCCTATATGACAAATCCAAAAGAAATTATTACGGGGTAGATGCCAACATGTTAGCCAAAACTCAATTGGACTTTAAATACCAATGAAAGCGAACTTTTCCATAATGTATATCATGGTTGATAGATGAGCTCGTATTGCTGGCAAAATTCTTCGATTAAATCCACTAAATTTATTTATTTATTTATTTATTTTATTATTATTATTATTATATATATATTATTATTATTATATATATATATATATATATATTCATGTTTTTGGTGAAGGTTGAATCCACTAATAATTGTTAGTAGAAAATATTAAATTAATTCCAGTTTTGCATAGTAATTTTTATTTTGATGGGCTCGATAGAACCTAGCGCCGTCTACTAAAAAAAAAAAAATTCTTTTTTCTTTTTGCAAACAATGGGAAGGGTATAATTTAAGAGAGTCCATATGGCTCTAAGTAAGCTTTCCATATTATATGTGATGCTGCCATAACGAGTTATACTCCTAAACAACCAGCTTATGTGATAATGCCATTAGTATGTTATTTATTGCTAAACATAGAGAAAGTAAAGCTGAAAGCTTATATCTAGTGCATCTAAATAAATAAAAAGTTGAGTTTAATACCTCCGACCCATTCTCCTCACTTGGATGTAGTAAACTTGCCTCTCTCTTCCGGTGGGAACATGGGGCACATGGCCAAAAGAACCATATAGTTAAATTACGAGTATCCTCCATCGGTTTAAAAAAAAAGAATAA
Organism: Pseudotsuga menziesii; assembly: GCA_001517045.1. Taxonomy (NCBI): domain Eukaryota; kingdom Viridiplantae; phylum Streptophyta; class Pinopsida; order Pinales; family Pinaceae; genus Pseudotsuga; species Pseudotsuga menziesii. The sequence goes on along the minus strand of LPNX010132097.1, from coordinate 182,302 downwards.
ATTGACACCTGGATATACTTTTCGAATCAATTACTAGCCAACTGAGCATTGGCTTTGCCATATGACTAATAAATAAATAAATTAATTAATTAAAGAATATTAGTGGAATAAGATTGAATATTAGTGGAAAACAATATTGTGAAATCAGGGTTAAAGCGTTCGGGCATATTTTCGTAATCTCCCATGCATCCCACCGTCCACGTGACTTGACTTGAGGCTGCATGCGCCCCACCTGTCCACCAAAATGCAGCGGGACTCCTCCCACGCCCCCTTCAAGAACTCTTTCACTCTCACCCGCGCGCGAGGTCCTTCTCTGCCTAGCAGGCCAAGGGTGTCGAGGTATTAATGTTAGTAATAATTCCTTCTCCTTGTAGATGCCTTTAGATATGGAATAACTTCACAAGACTTTGTATTGAGAAAGCTTCTTCTACTACGCTGCAAGCATTGTGGTATCCAGGCGAACAAGCTTTTAGAATTGTTGGAATTGCTGCGATTTTGGCCATTTAGACGCTGTATTCCGCTTCTGAGTGCAAGGCTGAGCTGAGAACATCGATTTACTGTCAAATTTGGAGCAAATTGGCGGTATTTTACTTATATTTTTTTATTATGCTGGGTTTTTGTTTGCCTTTGCTCTTCTATTTTCTTTTACCCTTTGGATCTAGCAAAGAGTCTGTCGAGCTCCAGAAGTTGCTAATTCTGTGGCGGAACGGAGATATTTCGAAGGATTATTGTTGTTTCTTGATAATATCGTTCTTCTGTTGCCCGTAGACTGATTGAACGAAAAATACAAGCTCTAACAGCATGTCAAGTCTGGTTAAAAAGCTTGTATGACCTAATTATACATTACAGAATAGGGATTTCTAAAGTTTATTAGTCTAGCAAAGATTTAAAGTCCGAGAAACTTCTCCCAGGCTAATATTGATAATTTCCAAAATTTCAGTATGGTCATACATAGTTCTATCCCAGGCTTGTTAGTGCTGAAGAATAGCAATTGATGATGAACTAGAAATACGATTTCCACAAATATTCTCTACCAATTCTAAATATTGAAAGATGGTTTAGGGTTTGTTTAAATTTCCTGTCAATTCTGGAATTGTTGTCTTAACGAATTTCTGAGAAATTCACTATTTCGGCAAACAATATGGTTTGATTTCTGCAATTAAGCAAGTTGTGAACCCTTGGAACTTTCAATATTTTTTTTTATACTTATAATTTCAGAGATACAAGTTTTTGAAAACTTTGGGGAAGATTCCCATACGTTTCTGAGAATGAAATAAAAAGTTCTGGTGATGATATTTTCTTCATTCTGTCTTATGAAAGGAATTTTTATGTTCTCATTCTACAGAAATCTTAAAACTACATCACCTGTAAATGTTTTAGTTTTTATTTATCATTTATCAGGAATTGTATGTTTCTCTACTGAAGAATAGATTACTATACAAGACCTAACGACTGCTAGAAACCCTCATTTTGCAATGCACAACTTCGAGTTTTGAATTTGCTTCTTTATGTGAGATTTTGGTTTTTATTCCAACATTCAGCAAGTAGCCTATTGAGCAGAGCATTCATTACTCATAGTTTTGATAATGTTAGCTTTGTATAGTTTCCTTACCTATTTCACATTCAAAGAAATTGCTAAAGCTCTTGTTTTTGAAAACAGAATTAATACGATTATCCTAGCGTTATTTTGTCTTATGAATAAATTGCTGGGACATGATTATTTGAAATTAATTCTGGTTGATTCGAAGATTGGAATTCTATAATTTGGTTAGTCAAAATTAATTGGTTATTCGATCAATGGAATTTGAAGTAATTTAGTAGATGCTGAGAAACGAATATTAGTATGAGTTTTGTGTGATGAAAAATCCCAGGAAACTTAGTCTGGTGAAAATATAGAAACATGAAACTTCCTAAGAGTCAGGTTTTTAAATTCTAAGCATTACTAAAATATCCTCTCATTTTAATTCATGAGATTGTTGAAACAGGAAGAATCTGACACAGGTGCATGGAAACAAACATGATTGTTGCTTACTATTTGTCTTTCTGAGAAATTCTCTGTTACTCTCAAACTTAAGAAATGAATCTGAAATATTGAAGCCATTTTTTTATTATTGCTTTTTGAACAGTCGTTTTCATGTTTTCCTAATTGAAAAATGCTTCTTTGTTCATTCTTCATTCTAAATTCTAAGATTTTTATGCTTCATTAAGAAACAGTTATTAATGAGATGGGTTTCTGGATCGAAATGAAGTCCATCCGCGTTGCAGCGTTTTGGACGGTTCCAGGTTATTTTTTTTTAAACACTCTCTTGCGATATATATATATATGAGATATGCTTCTCGGTTTCTTTTGAACAGAGAAAAAAAAAATACAATGTAGCGA
>LPNX010132097.1:123396-179889 GCA_001517045.1 Pseudotsuga menziesii | reverse complement strand
CATATTATTAATACTATTACTATATTTAATCTTTATACAAACCATGCATAAAAGACATAATAATATAACATTTGTTAGCATTTGTCTTGGGCTATCACATGCTATGATCCCTAGACTTATGACACTTTTTTCATTAATGTAGTGCTCTGGCTGCCGGGAAGAGCACTCAGTCCTATCCTCAATAGTGAAGAAAATATCTATTTCAATTTCAGATTTTTGCGTTTAAATTTTGTGCAGTAAAGAGATAGTTTACGAGTAAAATACCTCAAATTAATCCTGCTCTTGAATCCTGCTCCTGCTTCTGCTCCTGCTCCCGCTCCTGCTTCTCCTCCTACTCCTGCCTTTCCCTCTCCTGCTCCTGAAGGAGCCTTACTGCCAGCTCTGATTTTCCACCCTGCCGACCAGCAGGTTTGCTGGCCCTAGGAAACCGATGGGTTTCCTAGCCCCTGAGCCCATGTACCAATAAAATGGACAGCAACCTCCCTCACTCAGAGTGAAAATCCGCCTGGAGTTAATCCCCCTCCTCCAGCTATTTTCCTTCCTTTCTCTTGTTCTTCCGTAAAAATTTCTCTCCCTCCTGTTCTTCCGTAAAAATTTCCTCCCCATGTTCTTCCGTAAAAACTCCCTTATACCTCCTTCCCCCACTGCCTTCCTTCTTCCACCTCCCCTTTCATTAATTTATGTTATTCTTATTCTTGGGCAGTGTAGTTAAATTTTCGTTTGACATGTGTTAGTTTCCTTGAATGGTATGTGTTACACAACTTAACCACGTGTCTTCCTATAATTTCATTTCTCCCACCTTGAGAGCTTCCATGTATCCCTCTTTCATAATGGTCCTTTGTAAGTCTTCAAGTTGAGCTTCAATACATTGCTTCTCCTATAGAGAAATACTATGGCCTAATGACTATTTGGAACTGCTAAGTTTTCTATGCTATCATGACTTAAGTCTTGACTTGATTAGAATTTAATACATTTTCAAAATAACAACATAAAGAGGATCATTGAAAGAAACACAATCACAAGGTACACCCCAAATTACCCTGGGAAGCCCTAAAGGGAAAAACCCAACAAAAATTCCTCAAAATAGATTACCAGTATGCAATGACTAAAGAAAAAGGTCTCATCAAGTGAGATACCAAACCCCAAGCATAAGAGCTAAAACACCAAAAACACTGGTCCTCCTCCTTCTCTAACTCTCGTTCTTTCTCTCTCTTGCGCAATACAAGTGTGTATGAGTGTGTATAAATGAGGGAGGGTGCCTCGCTATTTATACTAGTTTCCCAACTGACATTTTACCTAGTTGGGATAACCTGTCTAACTAACAAGGCCAATTTACCTAGGTATACTTCAAAATAATAATTATAATCATCTTTTTTGGGTGCTATTGACCCAACTTACAACCGAGGGTTTACCTCATAACATTTACATGACCTTTTACATCGGTAACATCTCCCAAAGGAAGAATAATCATAATGTGAAGTACAAGTAGAATATTCTTAGAAGTTACATTATTTCAACAGGAACCAGGTTTCAATGTAATATTTTTCTTCATTTTCCTCTTTGTTTTTCATACCTTGAATTTCTTCTGAAATATTCTTGTCATATTTAGAAATATACAAGGAGTATGATGTTAAACATGCCAAAAATTATTCAATTTCTGGATCGAATGGTTTCTCTTCATCAACTGCGGTCCATGATCCTTAGATCTACTCTAGATGGTTATCAAGAAAACTAGAAGAAATTTCTATGTGCCCCTCTTTTGGTTCATGTATTTTTTGTTTTCTGCTACTTCTTGAGATGTATATTCATCATTGGTGATTAATCTAAAGTTTAGACAAGGACTTGAGAAGATCCTTATGGGGGTATGTCCTCTTTTACTCAATAATTACTTAAGAATATGTAAGTCCTTCTACTAGTCTACAACTCCTGTTCATAAATGGATTAGTACTTCAAGAAAAACAGATTAGTACTTAAAAGAGGGGTGTTCTTCTAATACTAGAAAATGAAAATTTCAGAATTTAGATTTAATATACTACTAGATCTACCTTTGATGTCTCTATTCATATTCATTTATCATAAAAATGGTGAAGAAATGGAATATATTCACCAATGGTGGTAGCATAGGTTCTTACCCTTGTTTTCCAATGGTGATAATGTTGGTTCTGACCTCTCATCTTATTATTCGGTCCTCCTCCTTGTCAAAAATGCGTGTAATTTAAAGGAAACCTACCTGCATAGGCTTTAATCCCTTTAGTACTTCCTCGTTAATGGCATCAATTTTTTTAGAAAATTGTGTCACTTAATTTCCCAATGATTTAAATGTCAACCCAGGGCCATTAAGATTTCCAGATGCATACACATTATGTACATGATAAAATCTTGACTATATTAACTTAACTGCAAAACAATTGAAAAGGGTGGGTGTAATATCATAATGGTCTCTTTTTATACATTATATGCAATAGAACTAAAAAAATAACATCCTTCATATTACATGGATATTTTGATGTTATACCCAAATCCTCTCACCAACATGTGATGAGATCCTTAACCCTTATATTTGCCCTAAATCCCAAAACTTGGAGTGGAAACTTGCTTTGGATATCAATTCTACTTGAAAAAACCTAGCACCGTGCTTATCCTTTGGCTGATGAGCGATACCTTGTTCAACACTGCCTATGTCCTATTATAGAGAAGTGGTGCCACTGCAGAAGTGCTTTGTCTTTGAAGTGATTCTCACCTAAACCACTCTGTCATAAGGGAACAAAAGCACTACCCTTGGTAAAATGGGAAAAAGAGAAGATTCTCAAGGCTTCTAGATCACGAGCCTCGTGTCCTCCCTTATCCCTATTAATTTGGGTTAGTTGGAGTCGAGATCCCTCTTGGTAGGATCTTAAAGCCACCTCACCTACAATTCTCTCAACTATCCCTATCCATTGAGCCTTATAAATACAAGCTCATGTCCATAATTGAGGAGAGGAGAAGAATAGTAGAGTTATGTTGTTGAATTGATACCTTGGCCTAATCCATCAGAGAGCAAGTTGGAACTATCGGGGACAAGGTGTTAGTTTTGTGAAGGAGTGTCTCGACACTAAGGCACATGGTTGTAAGCTCTTTCATTTATTTTCTAATGCAAATTTTATTTCCTTCCCACATGTTTGTTGTGTAAATCTCACATATATGTTATTGGAATCCTTAGTCACTAATATGGACGTGTAGATGTTTTTCTGGTAGCTTTGATGTATTTGTATGTTTGATATATCTTACAGGTATACAAGTCTTTCGTCAGAGTTATATTCCAAGCTTCTATAACATTCAGGGAAGGTATTCAACTGAGTTATTCACTCATTTTTTCTGGATTTGAACCATTCAGACTAGAGGAACAACTTCTATCCGTAGAAGGTGTAATATTCCTGATTACATTTGACATACTACATAATGAATCTTGCTTCTAGTAAAAAATCTGAAACATAGGAAATTGAATCACCTTTCCTAGTACATTTAAATTTTATTTATTGAAAATGTTTGCCCCTAACTCAATTTTTATTTTTCTAACATTAACATTTTATCTTCTCCGCAAATGATAAGGTAGATGTCCATGTTAGTGCATCCTTTGAGTTATTAAATGATGGAGTCAATATACAAAAAATGACAAACATATAGATTACAAATAGTACTAGTGAAGCACTATTTTTCCAAAATATAAATTAATACTTTTAAATATTTTTAAAATTATCTAAGTTCTCAAACCTCAAAATTAGTATGCTAAGTGTCAGTGAAACATTTCAAGCTCTTAATGTAATGATGATGGATTGTACTTCTTTTAGAGTGTAGAGGCGAGTGTCTAGTAGTGCAACATATAATATTTTTATGAAATAGTTGAGAAAATAAAAAGTTATGCCATAAACATGATCAATTTTCTAAAAATCTAGTTGCTTATAAAAGTTCCACCAACTTCATGCACTCACCCAAAACTCTTCATGAAAGCAATTAATCTTATTGAAGTTCTCTATTGGAATGATTGGGGCTTGGTCTATCTACAAGTAACAACCATGTAATATGATTTAAATAATCATTTTTTTCACAGATACTAAGTTTTCAATATCCAATTTTTTTGTAGGTGTCTATAGAGTTAACAATCGATGCTAGAAATAAGCACACATGTGTTTTAATAGAATTTACTATCAAGCACTAAAAGATTCTAACTTAACACTAGACTATGGAACAAAATTATTCAGTCTTTAGCAATCCTCAAATAATGTTTGAGCACACAAAGCAAACTTAGTTAGTGACATAAACACTAATTTGTACCACAGTCTGAGAACGTTTTTGAATACCTTTTCTTTCCTTTAAGATCCATAAATCTAGATGGGTTGAGTTGATACAATTATAATGAATGGGGGTGTAACACAAATATTCTGTTTTTCATTGTAAATGGTCTACCTCCTTTATCATATGATTTCACTTCCTTTAAAGTTAGTACTCTTAGTACTTCAAAGAGTATAAAAACCACACTTTAAAACATCACAACAATACAACTAGTATGTAGAACCAATATTGAAGAATGTAATTACAACATAAACATGTGGCATAAAATATAGAGACACAACGATATAAATTTAAAAACTATCAAAATTAGAGGTTAATATATCTATGCTTGAAACAAAGTATACATGTGATTGATTACACTATGGATATGTGTAAATACATGTGGAAACAATAAATGAGTATACAATACCGTCGAGGAATATTGTTACAATATAAATATATATTATATATGTATGAATAGAGTATGCATCGGTACTAAAAAATAGAAACTGAATTTGTGTCTATGCTAGAGTATAAAGGTAGAGGTGCATGTTTTGTTGCACAAATTGCTTCTCTTTATAATAATGCTATGTATGATTAAACAAAGAAAGAGGTTGATACATTAAAAACACAACAAATATTAGACAAATGAATGTGATGGAGAGATGATTTCTAGTTGATTGTTTTCTTGTAGATGACAAAAATAGTGGAAAATGAAATCAATTTAACATGTACATAATCAAGCCAAAACAAGCTAATCCTAGAACAATTAAAGGAATAAAACACAAATGAAGAGATTATCAACAAACTTGAGGGGCCCTCCCAAACTGGTAATAGCTATTGGAAAACTTTAGAATATTAGATGCTCCTGAACAAGAACATCATGTTCTTTATTTGCAATGAATTTCCACAATTACAAAGGGGTCAAATATCCCTTTAAGATAATTTTCTTGCACATCACCTTGCTTTAGGCTTATACATGAAAACTCAATAGGAAATGATAAAATAAAATCCCCCAAACTCAAAATTCATTCAAATAGATTTGACAATTTGGAAAAATGAATCACAGAAAATCTAGGTCTTAAACCATTTTGGTAGATTCTTATGGAAGAACCTCCCTTATCTCCTAAACTGTAGCTTTGTTTGAAAAACTACTTACTTTTTACTAAATTTTCTAGACTACAAACAAAACCCATGTTCCATATTTTCCATATTTTTCCACATCTGCACATAGATTGAGGTGTAAGTTGGTTGTTTCAAACTCCTGCTAATTTGAGATGAATCACTAATCATGTGAGTTTTTCAGAGGAAGATCTTGTGGGAAAAGTAATCCTCACACATAAATTGTACAAGAAAATAAAGAATAAAATAATGTGTTATGGCATATAGAATTTAATTGATAACAATTAGATTATCTTCCATGAATCATCATTAAACATTGACTGTACATTTATAATACATCTCTAAGGGGAAAATTCATGAGCCTAAAGAGGTAGTTGAAAAACACACATGTGGCATGCTTAGGTAGACTAGAATCCATCTCTAGACATAGACTAATGGCAACTCATGATGGAAGGCTAGTTAACTAAAGGAGGTTGAAACATGAGGGGAACACTAGGATATAAATTATGAAGAGGAACTCAAGAGGTAACGTAATGTGACGGATAGTGCTCATCGAGGCTCAACATAACTCAAAATCATGGAATCTAGGAAGAAGAGTCAGTTAACTAGGTGATATTAGAGAAAATGTGCCTTAGATAAAGGGAATTGACTCCAAAGCTCCTAAATTCATGCATGAGGATGCATTATCTCCTAAATAATATAAATGAGGCACATGAGTGGATAATGAGGTCGAATAATGACAAAAATATGGCACTAGGTTCAACACCATATTTTAGGTACAAGGGAGATCAAATATTATTGCATGGAAACCATTACTGATGTATGGCTAAGTCTAGATTAATGAATTATTCTAACACCCTCCCTTAAGCCTAGCTTTATGTGAGGAAAATTAAAAATTAGGGCCCAAAAACAAAGGCTAAGGTCACCCCTTACAATTTTATTTGTCCATGTAAAATGAGGAAAAAAGCAAAACCACATGGGGATAATCCTTCCTCAAGAATGTACATGGCACATAAATGAACAAAATGTATTCAATATATATTCTTATTCATTTTAATGAGCTGAAATTACTTCTTCATGGTGAGAAGCTTGGTGAAGATATTGTATATGCCTTGATCATGTACTAGTTTTCCAATGCACTGTAGACAAAAAAACATGTGGAGAGGCCCCTTGAAGCTCATCATCTAGTGATGGAGGAGAATCATATGAATTCTTCTTGATGTAAAAACATACATAATCAAATTTTGAATACAATATCGGTGATAGAAAAGAGATTTGTGTCAGGGTAACTTTTAGGGGCGAAATTTCACCAATTGGCTATATTTTGGGTTTTTTTTCAAAAGATAAATTTGTTATTTGATCAATTTTAGTGTCTAATATCACCTATACTTACATAGAATATGTTTTTTTATCATAATATTTGCCAAAATTTACACATTTCAGTGTTAATTTTATGTTTCATATTTAATATTTGCCTACCTATCTATAAACATGTTTTTTTCAATCCAAAACAATTGCCTAGAATAATATACTTAAGTATAATATTAGAATCCTTAAAAAATACCATGATCTGTGCTATCGTATCCTAACCAAAATACATCAATGAACTCAACATGCTCAATTTCTTGTGTAGAGCAAATGTAGAGAGTATATGGACCTCAAATTTGAGCCAATGGTGGTTATATCAGGTCAAAATGAGTAGAGAAGCATCCCAAATACATCCATTGACATGGTAGACCAACTAATGAATGAAAACAAAGACATAAGAACAACATGAACTAGTAACTCGATATCCTAAACCAAAAAATTACGAGGTTTACCAGCTGATGAACTTAGGGGTTGTAGGGTATTTTGTGCATCCAATGGATGGGAAAATGGATTTATAACTTGTATATCAGCTTGCAAATCATATCCTTAATGATAAAAAGAAGAATATGAAGGGAGTTGGAAATATTTGGATGGATGCAAGTAAGAAACTAGTGGAAAATACTGGTATTGAGGGATGGCTCTAGAGAACTGACAAGTAACTTATCCAAAAGAGGTAAAGAGATTTATGATTTTGATATATCAGAATGTGTAACAAAATTAGACATATGAGAAAAGCATTTAATTCTGGCACTGAAATCATAACACTCATCGCCTTTGGAATGTGCATTGTGATAGTGCTCATGGGGATTAATAGACTTCTCTGATTCTTTCTTTCTTGCAAAATCAGTAACATCAATGTTATGCCTTTAGAGAAATTGAGACATGATGTATACATTCTTATTAAAACAATATTTTTCATAGTGAAAATATTTGATGCAATAGGAACACTTTGTGATCCCTTTCTTCTTGCTCTTCATCTTGGAATTCGAACCTTCATCAATAGAATCAGAACCTTCATCTTCATCATCTCACCTTGGATTCTTCTTCTTCATTTTTTTCTTCCCTTTGGAATTGGAATTCTTTCTTCCATAAGATGAAATCACATGGTCCTTGGAGGTTTTAAGAGTCCCCATTTGAATTAGCTTTCCTTTCTCTTTAGTGAGAGAATCTATGATTGCATCTAGGGATGGAATTCTCCAATTTCAAACTAAAATTTTAGTAGCATGGAATGTAGACACATAAACTGAGTATTCTGGTCCCAGTTTATCTAGTATGGAAATAACTAATTTCTCCTCTTTCTTCTCAGTCCCACACTACTTGAGAATAAGCACCAATGACTTGAACATAGTGATGAATTCCTCAATGGTTTCGAAATTGCTTGGAATCAATGAAATCGATTCATTCTCCAATTGAGTCCTCTAAGATCATCCTAATTTCTTAAGAGGGAATCAATATTAGTCCACACTTCATTTGGGGTTTTCAAACCATGAAGATGAAATAGAATCTATGGAGAAATAAAGAGACAAAGAAAGTCATAGAATTCATCCTTCGCAGTATAATGCCGCTTTGCTTTCTCATCCACTGCATTTGGATCATCCTCTAAAGCCATAGTAACTCCGTAGAGACATCTATTGCACAATATAATCTCAATATTGGATTTCCATTCATGATAATTTAAGGAATTTAAAGTTACTACCTTAGAAAGATCCATGCTTTGATAATGCGCTACTAGTGATATAATCTGGAACCTACATAAAACAAACTTGAAATAATTTCTTTGTAATCTCATTCAAAATCTACTCTGACACCAAGCACATTCAGGAGTACATCACACCTGAGAATACCAATCTGGATTAACCAAATTAACTAGAGGTAATTTCCTCAGGAATTATGTGGTTGCTCCACTACTTCTGATGCACTAATGGAAGTATCTAAGAGATATTGAAAGCATGTCTAGGCTTTGATACTATGTGATATTTTCGCAGGAATATCTTGTGATAAAAGTAACCCTCACACAAAAAGTGTACAAAAAAATGGAGAAGCAAATAATGTTCTATGACATAGAGAATTGAATAGAAAATGGAATAGATCCCATGCATTATTATTCAGCATTGAGTGTAAATTTATAATACATATCCCAGAGATAGATTCATTATCCTAAATAGGCAGTTGAAAAATGTAGATGTGGCAGGCTTATATAGACTAGAATCCATCTCTAGGAATATACTAGTGGCAAGTCATGATTGAAGGTTGGTTAATTGAAGGTGGTTGGTGCATGAGGGGAACATTAGGCTAGATATTAGGGGCATAAACTAAATAGGGAACATGATGTGACTAATAGTCATTGGTGCTCAACAAAACTCAAACTCATGGAATCTAGGAAGAAGACTCGGTTAACTAGGTGAGATTGGGGACAAGGTGCCTTAAATCAAGGTAACTGAATCCAGAGCTCCTAAAATCATACATGAGGGTGAATTACCTTCTAAGTAGTAGGAATGATGAGAATGGGTTGATAATGAGGTCAAATAATCACAAAAATATGGAACTAGGGGTTAAGATCATAGATGAGGTACTAGGGAGATCAAATATTGTTGCATGGAAACCAGTATTGATGCATGGATAAGTTTAGATGAATAAATTATTCCAACAAAGCACTAAATAAACACATGTGTGATTTGGGTAGGTTTTTATCAACATAGATCCATGTCATCAACCTTAGGAATAAAACCCATGTTCTTTCATTTTCTTGTAGGTGCTACAACCATGAAAAACAACTCCATCTACATGTTTTGGGAAAATATGTAAATAATTGTTGTTTAACCTTTTAGTCATTTAAAAACATATTTATTCATCAAATAATAGTAAAAAATATGTAATAACAACCTTAAGTATGTAGAGGGTATTTTGACATGGATTATGAAGACTCCTGTGGTTAAAAGGAGGAAAATATGCCTTTTACTTGCAAAAAGGTGTAGTCTGGATAAAACAAAAAGAAGAAACTACTAGTCAAAATAGGAATAGTTTGGGCACCAAACATGGAGGAAGGTACAATGGTATAGATAACATAAAGGAAACTATACTATAGTAATAGAGAGACCAAGCTAAGTGAGAGGTCATATCCATGCCCTCTATATTGTTTATCATTAAGGTCTAAGAACCAAATTTTTGCTTAATTTAAATCCAAAATTCATACTATAGTTTGGATCCTAGTATCCATATTGAAGAGCATTGGTAAAAAGAGGAATCCTAAGGTACCATGGACTAGAGAATGGGTATCTTCTTGTGTTGCTTGGGGTTGTAGAGGGAGTGCGATAGATGAGCTAATTGAAATATTATCAATAACATTCTTGGTTGATATTATAGTCTTTTGGGATGGGATGAGTGATCTTAGATTCTTAAAACTTGTTGTATTCACCCTAGTGGTATTATATCCTAGTTAGGGGATGTAATCCATACAGAAATGCCTATGTTAGGTGGCAAAGTTTTCACACTCAATAACTTGTGGATAAGATAAGTACTACATATTTGTTCTATAAGTCCTTATTATTGTTTGATTATAAATATGTATTATTTATAAATAAATATATTGAAATTCATGTAGGTGGTGATGGATAAATTCAATTTTTATGTTCTCTATAGACAGTTATAGAAAGGAATTGGAAGTATTCAAGTTAACTATTTGTAAAACTGACATCAAGTAGGAAATTATCCTCTTTTTACTTAATTAGATAACCTAAAAACTATTTCCTTGAAAGTAATGTGGTTGAAATGCTCTATTTATTAAAAAAATCATTTTATCCAAGGATATTTCCTTGTTCATATGCCATTGGGTTTTGTAAATTATTTCCTTGCTCTTGCTTGGATTTGATTTTCATTTCGAATTTGAGATACCTCGAATTAGAAAAAATAAATGTTTTAGGGTTCACCATACCATATATAATTAGTACATAGATAATAAAAAAATGCATTGCCAAACCCCCCACTATTATTATTAAAATCCTTCTCCAATAAATATTAGATAAGCTAAAATCTTTTGTTAAGGACAAAGTATGAGAGAACATTAAATAAAAAGGATGACATATCTTTTATTTATGGGAAGAAAACTTAGATGGGTTTGTGTAGTGTAGGAAATTATGTAATACAAGCATAGGCAAATTTCTGAATTATTCTAGTGATTAGTTCTCAACATTGAAAGTGGTAATCTACATATCTAATCTACTCCATGGAAGTTTGTAGTGAAAGGATGTGAAAATTTAGTTTTGAGAATTGATAGAGCAAGCAGTTTGGAAATTGAGTTATTGAATTAATCTCTATACATATTTTGGGATTACTTAAATCTTCTTCATTGAATTAGTGGGATAATCGAAATATTATTTATTTGGATGGATCACCATGGGAACTATATACCAAGGATTTGGGAAAGATCATAATGAAAACATCCTTTTCGATAGTTGTTTGAATCAAAATATTGAAGGAAGTTGCATGAAAAGAAAAACTAATAATTATATCACCCTTACCTAGTGATTCAGAATCTTGTATGAGGAATCAGAAGACCAATACCATCCATGGTAGAAAAAAGAGCTTGAATGATAAATTATCTACGATCCATGGTAGAAAAAAATAGTTTGAATGATAAATTATCTACCAACCATGGGTTATATTTAGTATACAACCATCTAATTTTGAAGGTCTCAAGGAGAATCCTTAATCTCTATTCCCAATCTAGTATGACCTAGAGTTTTTTTATTTAATGTGGTCAAGGATTGAAGAATTGTATCATGGGAAAAAATTGACACTAGTAGGATTTATGCTCATGGCGATTACCCTACCATATTTTAAAAAATGATAAGGAAAATACACTCATAAGTTTAGGAGAAACAAAATAACTCTTGAGAGAAATAAAAGAGTATACACATGATCGACATGAGATTGAGACCTTCCAAGTAGGAGATAGAATTTGGTTGCACTTTAACAATAAACGTTTACAAGCACTAGGGAAGAAAATAAAATACATATATGAACCTTTCAAAATATTGGATAAGGTAAGAAATGATGCTTATATCTACTTGATATTCCACCTCACATGCACATTTACTTGTGATTAAATGCAGAAAACCTAAAACTCTACAAGCCATCAATCCTTGATTAGGATAAACAAGGTCAAGTTTTACCTTCCATATAAGATTTGGCACCAAATGCACATGCATAATTACTAGAGGACATATATATGTAGAAGAATATTGGAATGAACAGAAGTTGGGTCAACAAGAACTTTGGTTTTTGGAATTAAAGGGTCAGCAACTAACGAAGGCCAAAAGGTACTCCAAGGAGAAATTCAATGAGTTTTTTCCACTTTTTGTCTTCATGTGTAATTTGTTTGATGTGTAAAAAATGTAAGATAAAAGAAAATTCCACCTCAATAAATTTTTTCCCTCTTAGTGCTTCATAGATTCAAATTTTAAATGGAATTATGCTCATTTTATTTTTCTTATGACTTATATATATACAATTTAAATTTGAGCATATGTGACAACATATCTCCTTACTATGTGGTATAGCACCTTGCTACCATCAGTGCAAAAAAACACTAAGTGACTAAAACAACATAGCCTCTATTAGACCAATGAAGTGGAATTTTGATTACCAACTCTCAAACCATAAATTCAAGGAAATCCTTTTGTACTAGATAGTTGATGTAATTTCAGCTAAATATAATGACATTAATATGACGGAAAATAAATACCTCTCAAGACAATAACATTCCTCCAAAAATTAGTATAAAAACTCATGAAACGAATAATTATCAGTATTTAAAAAATGGTTTTTATGAAAAAAATCAATTATTACATGTGGTTATTTAAGAACCAAAAAAAATATCTTTAATTATTTTGAAAACCACTCCAAAAGATGAAGATAATTTTTAAAATACTTCTCTAACCTAAGCCATTGGTGATCAAGTGAAGTATTGTAATGTAAGTAGGTACAAAACGGATTGTGCATGTTATTGGTGTTGGTGTTTTCCAATGTTAATAATTTGTGTGAGTTGTAATCTGGCATACACTCTCAACTGCCCATCTTTTCTTAGTTATTTGTTAGATCTCTTCATTTATAAATTCACTATATATATTATTGTAAATCATTTAACTGAAGACTCATTTCAAAGTATCAATCTCTTTTTCATTTTTCCTAAGTTGTACTAAAGGGGGTATGGTGTGCATTCAATACTTGCTACCTTAGGAGTTCAAAATTTACTACTTGGATTTCTACATGTATCTTTGATAGCGTTGGCAGCGTGGGGTTTCCTATGCCTCTTTAGACTTTTGACCATACTTCTTATTTGGATATTTTAGTATTCATAGGCCTCAAAGCTCTTTTGATGGTTGATGGTGTTAGCTTCTCTTTGAATCCTTTATTCTTGTTTCTAATCTGCACCTATCTATTTAGAGCATTCAAGTGGTAGTTGTTATTAGTGTTTTTCATTCTTCTATGTTTACAATAGATCCAGTTTTGGTTCAAAATTCAACCATGTCTTTGAGGTTACTTGGAGTCTTGTTTAGAGTTTTGGTTTACTTCCTTGTTAGAGCTTTCAAACTCCATAGTTCTTCTACTCTAGCACTGCATCATTGTGATATATTCTTCAATTTTAGCTCCAATTCCTTTTTCAACATTAATGATTAACTTTCTTTTGGAAGGGATTTTTTATCTTATGGTTTTTTTCTCCTTTTCTCCGCTTATGAGAGATTGTGCATGGGTACCTTAGTAGGTCTTGTTGTCAGGACCCATCTGTATTTTATTTTGTTTTCTTCTTAAGTTTTCTTATAAGAGATGTTGATATTAGTGTTTTTTCGATACTACTCCCTTGTAAATTCATATAAATAGTCTCAACCACAACTATTTTTAGGTATTTGCTAAACTTCCTCAATCCTATAAATTCAAACTCTTTCATTGTAAATCCTACTATTGACATCAATAACAATTTATTATGATATTCTTATGAATCTTTATGAGACCTTTTGTACCACATGGACCATAAGAAGTAGCACAAGTGAAAGATTTGAGCAACTATTACCTACATCTTTTTTTTAAGTATACACTAGGCTAGTTATTTTTTTAAATGATATTTAGGTTTAAATATGTGTGAATATAATTTTATATGAAAATAATAAAGAAAAGAAATTAAGTTAGTATTTCACAAATAAAAA
Organism: Pseudotsuga menziesii; assembly: GCA_001517045.1. NCBI lineage: Eukaryota > Viridiplantae > Streptophyta > Pinopsida > Pinales > Pinaceae > Pseudotsuga > Pseudotsuga menziesii. Next base: position 165,889 of record LPNX010132097.1, on the reverse strand, counting down.
TTATGTATTTAATTTTTTTTTTAAATTTAAAAAAATAGCTAAAATATTTTTTAATTAAAAAAAACATCCATTCAAAATTTTGAAATAATTTTTATTCTTAATTATAAAAAATCTAAATAAATCTTAAAATTAAAATATAATATTTAACTAATAATATAGTTTAACATGTATGCATGAGCTTGCAATCTGAATATATGTATGAATTCAACTTTCATTCAAAATATTAACGGGAAAAGTAGCCACAAATTTGTTTTAAAAGCTTCGTATGTTTTGTGTTTATATTTTACCCTCTTGTTATGCAAAATCATGATTTCTTATGTTATTTGAATTTGTATTTATTTAAATTGAAGATTCACTGGTCGTTATTTTATCATGATTTCTTATGTTATTTGAATTTGTAATTATTTAAATTGAAGATTCACTAGTCGTTATTTTATGATGTTGAAGTTAGAACTTGGATCTATGTTAATTGATTAATATGCAATTATTAGAAAATTAATATCCAACGGATATTTTTTTTGTAAACTCTAAATTTGGAATCCCTTAAATTGTGTTTTTGAATGCATAAGTGGATAGATTATGTATTTCCACAACTAATATATGTGGCACTTATTGTTTTAATATTTTCAAACAAGAAAATATACCAAAACATAAATAGAAAGAAACCTAAAATATTTAGACTATTCCATACTACTCCATATCTAACTCATTGTTCTATTATTAACTTAAAAATGCATTTAATCTCATATATTTTAGGGTATAATCGGTCAAACATGAGCTATTCCAATTTGGATATCTTTCAAATAGGCCAAAGTTGCATTAATTAATTAATTATAAAGTAAGATGGTTATTTACTCAAAATAAATATTTAACTCATTGTTCTATTATTAACTGAAAAGTACATAATCCATTATAATTTCTATTATAATTCTCCAAGCACCAACTATTCCAATTTGAAATCATGTAATAAATGCTAACACATAAATCCTTCAGATAACAAAAATTCCATAAATTTATTAATTACGAAGTAAAATAGTTATTTACCCAAATGTAATGGTCGAAGTGCCTACCCCTACATGTTGTAAATTATAAAACACAAATCCTACAAATAAGCAAAATTTGCATTCCTGCATTCATGATGAAGTAAAATGGTTGTAATTTACCTATTTATTAGTTAATTTGCAATTATCACATTCCAAGCCCTACAAATAGGCAAAAATTCATTCGTGCATGATTATGAACTAAAATAGCTTTTCTTGTAACTATTTATGAAAATATTTATTTAAAAAGTGAGAATGCTTGAATGGAAATTAAAATTGAAATTCAATATATATTTATACAAATGTATTTTACAATCTAGTTAATTTAAATTTGAAGCTGGGATGTTAGAGATGTGACACATCTCACCCACTTTATAATGTAAAAAGCATCTCTAAACACAATAAAGTAACAATTGATCATTAAAAAAAATGCCTCCGTGATAATTATTTCAAAAACTTACGTCAAAATATCGATTTAATATTTTTAAATTATAAAAATAAAACGAAATCTACTTTATCTCAAATACTAAATTATAAAAATAAAACTAAATCTACTCTATCTTTTTTGTTCAAAAGGAGAATGGCAAAGCTTGGGAAAGAATAAAGAAATTTCCATTTAATTTGATTTCTTATTAATTGTTTATTTGATAACTAAATTATTTAGTCAATATGACGATAATTAAAACGCCATTCTGTTTTTTTTTTTAAACATTCAGGATGGTCGAGTTGAATTTTTTTAATCATTTCGTGTGACTTCTCCATTTTAAGTGCGTCAATTAGCTCCAAATCCAAATTTTGGAACGGTGCCACCCAACAGAGTGACCTTGCCCTGAGCCTCCTCCCCGGCCTCATTTATAGAAACTTTGAGGGCGTCCACGTAGGGGATAAACTTCCACCAGACCAGTAGTCTCCTAGGAGTCTTGGTCTTGGTGGAAGTTTATCCCCTACATGAACGCCCTCATTGGCTGAAGAAATAGTCACTGCCATTTCGACATGAGCATAGATTCATAATTTAGTGATATTTTCAAAGCTAAAAAGAAATAAACTTCCATGAATTAGCTAAGTGAATCAATGCCAATTAATTTTACCAGTATTATCAACAGCAATCGTAGCATCATCAACAGGAACATAACGGGCGCATTTCCCCACCTATAATTCCGCAACATAAGACCAAAAGAGACGTGCAGTTTTCCATGTAATGCGAAGAGTTGTGGAGACCCCGCACGCTGCAAGATAGTAAACCCCAAAATAATGGTCGGCAAACAAGAGGGATGAATTGTGCGTGTGTTGTGTTGTCGCTTTTTAAAAGAAAATGCCATAACCATAATTTTACAAGCATAGTCCACAAACCTTTATTCTTATTCTTACTTGTATATAAATCTAAGAATAAGGATATTTTTTTTTTTCCCACTGGAAACTATTGTCGGCGTGCGTTTCAGAGGTCAGTTTTATTCATTTCCTGGTGGCTCCCACCTTCAATCTATATGATTTGAATATGTGACTTGTGATGAGTTAAATTACCAAGTGTCTTACTACTCTAACCTAATCGAGGTGATCGCCTTACCTTATCTACGGTTCTTTTAATTAATATATATATTTTTAAACAATAATATTGCTTTTTCTATTTTTAAATAAAATTTTTAATATTAAAATGAAAACCATAAAAAATAAAGAACATTCTGGATGGCTGGGAAAAGCCAAGGAATGGAAAACTTAAGCAAAGGTGAGAGTATCATAACCCTATACATTTAATGGATCTTTCCTATGCTAAGATAATGGCGATCATCTATTCATTTATATGAGCATTATTTCGTATTTGGTTTAAATCTTGCACCATGCGATAATATATTCCATACTTTACAGTAGATGTCTCTCTGCGTGCGTCAGTATAACCGACTTGTGAGTGTAGATAGACGGCTCTCAAAGGAGAGACGGACTCCCTTACCTTTTGGGTTTTGATTGCTTTATTTTGTTGTTGGATTAGCGTTCAAATCTTAGTGCGATCGTGACTCTTCACCTTCAACCTTCATTACGATAACAATTAAGAGTCATTTTTCATTAGCAGAGAACCGGTTTTTCATTTCATTTCCGCTATCTTTTACCTCTTATAAACTTATCATTCCAGAGACGGCCTCTCTTGTGAGGGGCCAATTACCAATTTTACGTACTATAAGCAACTGTTTGTAAATATTATCAGCGAAACAATATTATATATAGAAGAGATAAAACCGGCAATCCTTATCTCGATTGTTCGTTCTGAAAAGAGAAGGACGTGTCACCGCTTGTCCCACACAACCCCGTCCGTTCAAACATATACGGATGTTTGCAGCTCGGAAAACTCTAAGCGGAAAAATCTTATCTCTGTATTGTTTTGCAAGCGGCCCACGTTCTTGCACCAGACATTAAAGAGTCGTCTGACACCTCTTCTTACTGTCAGACCGGGCCTATAGCGTCCATTCAAATTAAGGACAGTCGGGACCAGGTATCAAATTTGAAGGGAAAGGTCCATTTCACTTTGAAGGGACGTGAGAAATTGAACTCTTCATAAAAGAAATCATTTATTCTCATTTGAAAATGTAAGTGTATAACAGAATTCCATTATTTATTAAAAACAATGTATAGAAAAAAATGACAATAAGAAGAAATCTCAAGTGATTCAAGATTTACATGGAAGTGATTCAACATTTGCATGGAATTAGTGAGCTAAGCCATGTACATGATGATTTATCAGGTCCAAATTCTTTTTATGGGGATTACTCAAGAGTTAGTATAGATGAGGAGACACTAAAATAAAGGTTGAGAATGAAGAACATGTAGGGGTGATGGAAGATGAGATTGGGAACAACTATTTATTCAACCCCCCGGAGCCCACAAGAGATGACTATAATACACACTCGATTATTGTGTGGAAACCTATAATTCACATCTCTATGGCCCTCACACAATTCACATTGGCAACCGTTGGGGCATCTTCCGCCATTCATGTCATGGAGCAAGATCTCATACAAATATTGAGACCCCCGTGCTGATACAACATTATTATTATTTTAGCTATTGCAAGTCCATACATATATAAATCAGTCTCTACTCTCTTGGTCCTTGGAGCATATAGTTTATTGAACTTAGATACGGGACAACTTTGTCGTGCCTGTGAAAAAATCGGTCGTTAGGTCATTGATAAAATAAGGTATTGCAATTTGGAAGGAAAATTGACTAGAGGATTGATTGCACTCCATGGAAACTATATTGGTCAAGTGTGATTGAGCCTACCTAAAAGAAAAACCCCAAAATGTAATACCTAATGCTTTCAGGCAGCAAATTTTTTTATCTACCATGAACTCAACAACTACTTTTAGAATTGACTCATGTCCTCCCCAAATGCTCAATTCGAAGTGATCAAAGAAAAGCCCCAAATTTAGGTGGATTATGGATAGTCCCTCCAATGTATATCGAGTTTATCACCCAATTTGAAGTGATCAAACAATTTAAGCCTTAATTTTAGTTGGATTATCGATAGTCCCTCCAATCTATATCGAGTTTAGCAGTCGAAAAGTTTAAGTATTTATTAGTCCACTATAAGGAAGAAATTAAAATTATCCAACACTCATATCCCTACAGTTTGGTTGTATAGTGTCTACCATAGTCAATAAGGAAGATGAACAATAACCACACTTTGGGAGTTCTGCGACAACGAGGTTGTTGAAATCATGTTCTTTGCTATCTCATTGCATTCCCAGACCCTCATTCATGAACATCTGTCGAGGGATTCCCTTGTTTAGATATATTGGTAGACAATTTTTTCTTTTTGTTTCCATTTTTAGAAGGCTGACATGAAAATGGAGGGGTCAGAGTCTACAACATTTACAGTGTCGTTTGTTAATATTTTATCCTTTTAACCTTTGTATTTCATTAAGGAAATTGGAATAATTCAAACACTTGCATTCAATTATATTTTTTTCTTTCAACCTAATGTTTACGATTCGCAATAGATAAAGAGCATTGGTAGATTTGGAACTCAAATACCATGCTCTTTTTGCTTGCCCCTCCGCCCAAACAAAGTTGTGGTCCTATTCTATGAAAAGTATACATTATTTTGGTTCTTATTTCATTTATATACTGGGTTTTTTAAGGTTATGATCTATTGAGTATTTGAGACTTAGTCTAGCAGATGCATGGTTGCATAATACATTACAAATTTCAAACAAATTTTTGGATGGAGAAATTTTAAACCCTTATATTTATAAAACGAGAAGGAACTCTAACAAGCAACACATTTAACTTTTCTCCACATATAAAATGCTACACAAGTACAAAATGTTGTACATACATATAAATTCACGACAACCAAGTCGACAACTTAGCTGTACAAAATAATATGGAGGAAAAAGAAATTAGGGAGACATTGAAGCATGGAATTGGAGAGTTGAGAGTCTCAGTCTTGATCTCCGACTGTCCTATATTTGCAAACCCATGATAATTTTGTTTCCTCCTAGAGACTTCACCAATCTCTTTAAGTTCGGGGAAGCTCAATCCAACCTACCTAACATTCTACCTTTGCTTCTCTTTCTCCTACCTATGGTGATGGTGGCACCTTCGAGTTGTCCACCGAAGAAGACAACGAGGAATTAGAGTGCGTAACCATTTCCTTCTACAAAAAGACAATTGAACGCAACAACATCTCAATTCCCCAATTTATCAGTGCTCCTCATTTGGTTTACCTTTCTCGAGTTAGGGGAATGCATGTTTGTGTATTTCACATTATTGCAAAAAAAACATTTTATAATTGCTTCTACATAACATAGATATATCTGTGTAGGTGAGGGAAAATTGAGTATTGTTTTCCTGAAGTGTCTAGAGACTTTTAGAGATCATTCTTCATTTCGAGGGTCCTCGGGGCATAGATGAGAGAGCACACAAGAGGAAGAGGAAAATAAGAAGACTCAAGTTAAAAGGTAAGGTGAGTGAGGAGGGGAGACGTGATAGTGATATTTGTAGGAGAATCCCACTTGTGGTATAATGATGGCAATGAGCCTCTCCAAATTGTAGCCATTGCTAACATAGCCAGCCCTCATAATCAACTCGAGCGTAGGATTTACCGTGTAAGCATCCCGACAAATTAAGTAATGATAATATTCAGTTAGGTATATGAAAAATTATTTTGTTTCTTTTAGAGTTGACTATATTCATATTGTACAACCCTTCTCACTGGTTGACCCTCCGTTCCAGTTTCCTTTTCTTCTGCTGCCTAACCCTCTTCCTCCGATGAGACGGGAAGGGAAGACTAAGCGACCTAGGTGGAACGTGGGAGATTGGGAGTGTTGATTCAAATGATTCAGACCCGAGTAAATGAATGGAAATTGGAATAAATCCTTGAATCCTGGACTAACTAGTATAGGATATGATTCATGAACTCAAACAAAAGGAGATGTGTTGCTAGCTTGCTACCAAATATATGTCATCTTAGTCCTTTGGTGGTCATAGAAATGTCTAGAACTGGGTGAAACCTTGGTCTGGAAACTTACAGACCCATTGGACCAGGTTAGGTTTGAATACAACAAAGATTGCTCAATGCATTGTAAATTACAACTTGTAAGTTGTAGCCCAAAAAACAACACCATTATTTTTTCCTTACAGAGCCATGACGGTGGAGGGTTTTCAAATCAATTCACCATCCATAGATAAGACTCATATGAACATTTAATTTCACATCATATACTCAAATACTTAAGTGACTCGGTGAACAAGAAGATGCGAGATGGAAAACCGAGTTGGCGGGATGGCATTCTCTGAGACCAAGATTTAATGAAGTTGGTGAATCGGTAATGCATGCCAATGATATTAAATGATTTAAAAGTGAACATTGAATCTCGAGTCATAGTCCTGAATCACCAAGTTGAACTTGGAACTAGGCATCCCAGTGGCCCACCGTGGTCAATGCCCATTGGGACCGAGATCCTCATCCATGATCTGACTATTTGAGAGAACTTGGGCAAGTTCTGAGTCCCTATTTTTCCACAATCCACTGAATCACTGATAACCCCTGAATGCGAAAATTTTGTAGTTACCCTTCTGTTGCAAATTTACCGAGGCTTACTCAATTTCATGATTGACGGATTGGAAATGAAACTAATTTTTTTTTTGCATAGTAAAATTAATCCTTATGACCTTCTATGAAGGCTAAAATGAACTTTAAAATACTTTGAAGGCTTCAAATTTGAAGTCAGGTCAGGACTCAGCTTAATATTCCTATACATGCATGCCTTCCCTATTGAACGCCCGGATCCCATGCTCATGGAGTTGTGGATCCATGGCCCATCCGCAAGGATGAAAGCTAATAACCCATACTATATTTGTTTGATGATGCAATCTAAAGTATGTTTAAATTATGAGTTTCATGAAGGCACCTTTGCTTGAGGTTTGATTTGCGGCCTACTCCATGTAATTTAAATTTGAGTAGACTTGGAAGAGTCTTGGATTAAGAATGAAGAGAAAAGAAAATAACCATTTAATTAGAAAGTTAAAATGGAACCTCAACTCTTTTGAGCAAATACGATAAATAGAATCAAGAAACATATGAAGTATAATTAGCAAATACTAACAGATAGCTATTGGAAATTATAAATAGTGTAGCTTTAAAGAAGGTATTGAACTTATACATAGTGATAGTTACAAACATACGACATATAAGGATAATTCTAAAGTGGTTAGATGATGATTTGATCACATTTTCAATCAAATATTTCATTACATATAATTTAATATATTTATAATATAAATATTTTTTATAAGTTTTATAAGAAAAAATCAATAATAAATTTTATAATGCAAAATTAATCATTATTGATACCCAATTTTGGTGCTTCTTTTAATAGTAAGGAAACTCATCACCATTTCACAATTCAAAATAATAGAAGGCTAATAAATTTATATTAGGACCTAAAAGTTGTATTTGGTTTTATTAATTTAAAGAATTTAGGACTTAAAAGTTGTATTTGGCTATACTAATTCAAAGATGATTAATCTTTGTATTTTGTTGTTATAATTATGAGAACATATAAATACATAGTAAAAAATAAACTTGATTCAATGTATTATATTAGCATGTTATTAATAATTTCTATTTTGAATGGACAATGTTCTTTTGATTTAATATTGATGCAACTTATTAATATTAACATTAGTATCAACAATCTTATTATAGGGTGCATCCATGGAGGTGGTTACAATCTTTGGCAAGGAAATTTCGGCAAAAACAAAAAAACGTACCTAGATCAATCTTTTATTAAATCCTCTATCAAGGTCTTGCCACCTCTATCGAGGGTTATAACATGCTCGATCAAGGTCATCTTAAGGGCCTTGATCGAGCTTTTGATAAACCATCGATCGAGGGTTAAAGAAGACCTCGATCGAGCATTTCTAACCATTTATAAATAGGCAACAAACCCATAATTGAATTCACTTCGTTTGTTGGATAGTTAAGGGCCATTTATATTCATTCGTAGATATGGGTCGTAAAGTAATTGAGCCATAGATGTGATTATGGATCTGTGGAAATTGAACCCAAGTGATAGAACAATTACACTCACAAAATTGCTAATCAAACATGCAAAATTAACATCAAAGGAGGCTGAATTGGAGCATAACGCTAATCTGTATTGAATAAGTGTACAATAGGCAACCTTATGAAGTAATAGGCTGCTGTAATATATAATTACATGAGAGATTTGAATGCATAAGGATGCCATTCGAAATAGTCAAAAATTAGGCTTACTAAATCTAGTCAAATTCCCCATAGGTGCATAAAGCAGTTTCCAAATCCACTAAGATGCTCATGAATTGGAAAAGTCAAGTAGGAAAGCTAGTAAGGGATGGAAAGAAAAATCATACATGCTTTTATTAGGAGAAAAGGATGGAGGATGATATGGAAAAAAAACAAGTCAACTACACCTAGTCTAGCTTTTCCTTTTGCCTTAATTCTCAATAAAACAGGAAGCTTTGCAGAAAAAGTAGAAATACGCTTTGGAGGATCTGGAATAAAGAAGACATGCTAAATATGATTTCCAGGAGGTTTCCCAAGCACTCGATGACTCAGTTTTAGCAAGTGTCGACTTCTATGACATGTATATGGCAACTAGCATAGAGTGGAATCTAGGAGACTAGGTAATAAGACAAAAATGATTTAATTAATGTCTAAGGTAGGTAACTATGGGTTGATTATTCTAACACCCCCCCTTAAGCCTGACTTTATGAGTAAATATCAGAAAACTATAGGGCCTAGCAACAAGGCTTAGTCACTCTTTACATAATGCTTGTCCATACAACCAAGGAAAGAGACAAAAACCCAGTGGGAAAAACCTCCTTTAAACATGGAAAGTAAAACAAAATTTGAAAATATTTTCATCAATCACGCTTCATAGCATGATCAGCAATCCCTAACAGTGATTTGAGATTGTTGAATGTCTTCTCACAAAAAACTTTGGTGAAGATGTCTGCTACTTGTTCTGACGATGCACAGAAGAGTAGATGAATGGTGCCATCATGCACAAGCTGTCTGATGTAATGCATATGGATCTCAATGTGTTTGGTTCACTGTCTCTGAACTGGATCATTACAAATTCAAATGGTGCTCTGATTATCATAGTATATAATAGTTGAAAACTTTGGTTCGAAGCCACATGCTCTAAGTATTCCCTGCAACCACAAACATTGAGTTGTTGCATTTACAACTCCTCTGTATTCTACTTCTATAGATGAGAGTGATATTGCACTCTGCTTCTTGCTTGACTAGCTGATTGGTCCTTCTGCAAGCATGAACACATATCATGATGTTGACTTTCGATCTGTGTTGTCACCTGCCCAATCACTGTCAGTAAACCCAATCAAATCAAGATTAGATTTAGCTTGGTAGAAGATCCCATGAGTTCTTGTTCCTTGAACAAAGTTAAGGATCCTTTTGGATGCTCTCCAATGGATCTCATGAGGCTGATCCATGTATCTTGAAGCCACACTAATTGCATAAGATAGATCAGGTCAAGTTTGTCTAAGATAAAGAAAACACCCAATCAACTGCCTATACAGTGTATTATTTACCATAGGAGAAGACCCTGGTTCTTCAAGCTTAACTCCTAAAAGAAAAGGAGTCTTGCTTGGCTTGTAATCTTTCATGTTGAACTTGTTTAGCAAATATAAGGCATACTTGGACTGATGTACTTTGATTCCATGTTGGGATTGAGCAATTTCAAGACCCAAAAATTGGCTCAACGATCGCAAATCTGTCATAGAAAATGCATGGTTCATTGCATCCTTCAAGGAGGCAATCTCTTTTTTTGAACTTCCTGTAATCAGAAGGTCATCCACATACAAGACAATAATCATCAAAGAACCATGAATCAGCTTCAAATAAACATTAGGATCATACTTGCATCGAACAAAACTCAATGACAGCAGAAATTCATCAATCTTGGCATACCAAGCCTTGGGGGCTTGCTTGAGCCCATACAGTGATTTCTTTAACCTACACACTAAAGATGGATTAGAAACAAACCCTTTAGGTTAATACATGTAAATATCTTCAGTGAGATCTTTATTTAGGAAAGCACACTTCACATTCATGTGATGTACCTCCCACTGCTTCGAAGCTGCAATGGCCAAAGCTAACCTTATGGAGTCCATCTTTGCCACTGGTGCAAAGGTTTCATTGTAGTTAATACCATGTACTTATGAGTATCCCTTGGCTACCAATATTGCCTTATATTTCAAAGGTGAACCATCAACAACAAACTTAGTCTTGAAAACCCACTTACATTGAACTAGCTTCCTCCCTGGGGGAAGATCAACCAGTTCCCAAGTGTTGTTCTTTCGGAGCGAGCTAAATTCTTCTTTCATGGTTGTTTTCCATCTTGGATCATGTGCTACATCTTCATATGTTTGTGGATCTGATTCAACCATCAGATAGCACTTCTTAGCAAATAAGGGATCTTTCATACAAAGGGCACTCTCAAACTGAGATCTAGTCCTCCTAGTATCACTAGGATTTCTAGCTAGTTCCCCAGCTGCATGAATGGTCTTTGCTTCCCATCTTGGTCTTGTAGGACTGTCAGGATCTGCAATCAAGTCATCATTATTAGACATATCAGAATCAGCAAACCTATTAGTCTCTCCACTTACAATCAATAGATCTGGTGGTGAAGAAGACTCTCCAACTTCAACTGCTACTAAATGCTCTTCTTGGAACTGAACACTTCTTTCAATGAAATATTCGTTAGTGCTCAAGTTGATCATCTTGTACCCTTTTGAATCTTCAGAATACCCAACAAATAAGCACTCTTGGCTTTGGGGCTACAAATCCTTTCTCTTTTCAGTTGGAATTCTAGCCCAACCTTTGAGCCAAAAATCCTGAAATGGTTTACATCTGGCTTGTTCCCACTCCAAGATTCGAAAGGAGTCATACCATCAAGCTGCTTATGAGGCACCATATTTTGGATGTAGGATGCATAGTTTATAGCCTCAGTCCAAAAATTTGGTGGCAAAGTCTTAACCTCCATCATACATGTTGCCATCTCCTTCAGTGACCTGTTCTTTCTCTTAGCAACACCATTTTGCTGTGGTGTGTAAGGGATCGAATGCTGCATCTGAATACCTGCATATTTACAATACTGAATGAACTCAGACTTGACATACTCACCACCATTGTCAGATCTGAGGATCTTGAGTTTCCTCCCAGACTAGTTTTCAACCAAGTCTTTAAAGACTTTGAAGAGGTCAAAAACTTCAGACTTATGCTTTAGGAAGTGAACCCAACAATACCTTGAAAATTCATCTATGAAGGTGAATGCATATTTGGCTTGACTCATGGACATATGAGTAAATGGACCAGGAACGTCACTGTGGATCAACTCAAGAGGTGCAGAGGTTCTCTCATGACTAGCTCTCTCAAATTTGTGCTATGGGTGTTTTCCTAGGATACAACCTTGACAGACTCCCTTGGAAAAATTGATATTTGGTAACCCTATGACCATATATTTTTCACTCAAATCAGAAAGATACTTGTAGTTAAGATGTCCAAATATTTCATTCCAAAGATTGCTTGCCTCATTAGCATGAATCATAAGAGTAGAGGGGTTTGAGTAGGGTAGAAAATGGTAAAACATGTAAACCTTCGAAGTGTTATCAACAACATCTTTTGCTATGACTTTACCATTCGAAATATATGTGATTTCAACATCATCAGGGGAGAATATGACCTTATTTGGAGACCCAGTGTGAGTCATCTGATACACTGACAAGAGATTAGAGGCAAGACCTGCAACATACAACACATTATTGAACTTACCATAATCAAGCCTTCAATCCTTCCTTTCCCCAAATTGTCAATGTAAGAGTCATCTCCCAAAACTATTGGTGGACCTTTCGACATGTCAAGAGAGGAGAATGCCTCTTTTGTCGAAACCATATGTCTAGAAGCTCCAGAGTCTATTATGAAGCTAGGTGAGCTTGATGTGCCAACAACCAAAGCATGTACTCTCTCTCTGTTTTTTGAATTTGATCCTCCTTCCCTCTTCTTTGAGCAATTAGGAAGGGAGATGTTATTCTTCTCCAAGAGTTGGTTCAACATGTCAATTTGCTTCTTCATACAAGAGCTCTCAGGATGATAGCCCTTACTATAGTATGCACACTTGCTCATTTCTCCTTTGTTCTTTTTCTTCTGGAAGTTCTTCTTGGAGCCTTGGGGCTCTTCCCGAGACTTGTTCTCGTCTCTCTTTTGCTTAGGTGGATTTTTAAATTTTTTCTTGCTTTTTGAATCCACCCTTGAATCTCTAACAACCAAAGCTTGGTATTTGGAAGGTTTGATGGTGCACATCATCACCAACCTATCTTGTTCTTGTGTGATGGATTCCATGAACTCTGCAAGCTTAAGCATCTTCCAGGCTCGAGTTGTCAACTTGGTGGCATTGAAGGTCGAAACAAACACTGAATAGTTAGGGCCAAGCTTTGAGAGTATGGCCAAAACTAGTTTCTCTTCCTTCTTTTCAATCCCACACTGTTTTAGCTGCAAAACAAGGGCTTTAAACTTGGAAAAATAGAGTTGCAAGGATTTGAAGCTGCTAGGACTCAAGGAGATAGCTCATTCTCGATTCGATGTCCTCTCATCTCATATGTCTTACCAAAAATATCTACAAGCTTCTCCCACACTTCATTAGGTGATGTCAATCCATCAAGATGGAAGAGGAGGTCTCTTGAAATGCTTAGACACAAAAGACCATATGCCTCATCCCTCATGTTGTGCCATTTGATTTTCTATGCAGCTACATTGGGCTCTGCCTCAGTTTCCATAGTAACCCTGTAGAGATATTTCACTCTCAACAATATCTCCATCATAGCTTTCCATTCAAATAAATTAAATGGATTCAAGACGATCTTCTGAGATTGGTCCATAGCTCAGAAAATCTGCCCTTCAATCAGCAGAATATGCTCCCAGTTAAGATTTCAAACTTGCAATAGCAATATGGAAGGAGAGAAATCGATATACAAAGGCTCTGATACCATGTCTAAATTGAACCCAGGTGATAGAACAATTACACTCACAAAATTGCTAATCAAACATGCAAAATTAACATCAAATGAGACTGAAATTGGAGCATAACACTAATCTACATTGAATAAGTGTACAATAGCCAACCTTATGAAGTAATATGCTGCATCAATATATAATTACATGATATATTTGAATGCATAAGGATTCCATTCCAAATAGTCAAAAAGTAGGCTTACTAAATCTAGTCAAATCCCCCATAGGTGCATAAAGCAGTTTCCAAATCCACTAAGATGCTCATGAATTGGAAAAGTCAAATTGGAAATCTAATAAGGGATAGAAATACAATGCATACATGCTTTTATTAGGATAAAAGGATGGAGGATGATGTGGGAAAAAAACAAGTCAACTACACCTAGTCTAGCTTTTCCTTTTGCCTTAATTCTCAATAAAACAAGCATCTTTGCAGAAAAAGTAGATATGCGCTTTGGAGGACCTGGAATAAAGTAGACATGCTAAATATGATTTCCAAGAGGTTTCCCAAGTGCTCCATGACTCAGTTTTAGCAAGTGTTGACTTCTATGACATGTAGAAGGCAACTAGCATAGAGTGGAATCTAGGAGACTAGGTAATAAGACAAAAATGATTTAATTAATGTCTAAGGTAGGTAACTATTGGTTGATTATTCTAACGGGATCCAATCAATCACATCTATGACTCCAATTACTCCACGACTAATATATACGCATAAAATCTAGAGGAAGTGGCAATAGTAATGATTTTACTTTTTTTTTCTTCAAGGTATGTACTATTACCCACAAGTACCATTCTTCTAGTTGAAATTATGTTTTATTAAATTTAATTATCATATAATTCTATGTTTGATTTTAATTGAATTTGAAGACCTTGTTCCCATGAACAATACAAGATTTCAAAAACTTTGATTAAATAAATTTGTGGGTGTCCATATTCGTGTGCACACACGAATATGGGCACTCGAATATTTTTTTAGTTAAAGTTTTGAAAAGATCGATTAAGCTGCTAACTCAATCAAGCTTTTCTCTAACCACACATAAACATTCAACAGAGGTATTTAAAAACATGTGTATTTCCATGTGCATCATGTAAAGTTTCATTTAATGAAGTCTTCTAAAAGATGTTTGGACACCTTGTATTTTGAATCCCCATTTGAATTCATGTCATTGAACATTTTCAATTCTTGTTGAGATAAGATGTAGTATCATGTTTAGTTTCCATACTTTTTGTTTTTCGGATCCCACAATCGCCATAACACCTTTTCTTTTATTTATTTTCCTCCACTCTTAGCATTATGAAACACCAAAATAATTAGTCACATATTAGTGATATAAATTCTAATGTCATTCAATAATTTACTAGAAAGATTAACTGCAAATGTGTGGCACAATAACAATTTTGAAGAGTAAACAATGGACGTTGATATAACCCAAAGAAATGAGGTCATATTTTTTTCATGCTCACATTTTCATCTCTCTAAAGGTACTAAAATTACTTTGCTGCTTTGTATTCTCAGGACTACGATCTATGATCTACCTACGAATTCTCAGGACTACGATCTACCTACGATATAGATCCTTTAGCGAGATATTTAAATCCCAGAGCCCAACGCAGAATAGAACAGGACGATTAAGATACAAATTAGTGTTTTCAAAGTCATATCACATAATTGTAGTTTTTTAAAATTAAAAATTATATACGAAGGACAAAAGTATTTTTAGTGTTTAAAACCTTTCACTACGTTTATGTAACTCTAATTCTGAAAACATTAGATTCAAGCAATTGTATACACATTGGATATATTGTTGATAGGAGTCAAATGATGTTGAAATTCCCATTTCCCCTTTATTCTTGTGTAATTTTTCTTTTTACTTTTTATTCAAAATGTGTGAAAACAATTACTTAATGAATACTTATGTTAATTACTAGTTATTTTTTCTAATGAGGTAGAGGTATTTATTCTTGTAAATTTTTCTTTTAAATTCTCTAGTTGGGTCCTTGAAGCCCATTTCTAAAATGTCCTACATGGGCATAATCTTCTAGATACTAGAGGGCTAGGATTTATCTCCTCAATTTTTTGCACTAAATATAAACGTGGTGAGAGTGCATATAAAACCTTGGTTGTCATGTACAAAGTTTTTTTCCTGTGTTTAACAATATCTCAATCAAGGGTTTGTTAGACCCTCGATTGAGGGTTTAATAAACCCTCGATTGAGGGTTTAATAAACCCTCGATCGAGCTTTCATTAAAACCTCAATCGAGCTTCCATTAAAACATCGATCGAGGGATTTAAACACCTCAATCGAGCTTCAAACCTCTATTGAGGTCCTGAAAAATAGAGAATTAGCCCTCCCATAGGAAAATCAATGTTTCTCTATGTCTTTTAGGGGTGTAAACCCTGCGATTCATGGCACACAACTAAGCGCAGTTCATACCAATAGATTCATCACCGAATCCTCTATCCATTGAGGTATCATGCATGCATTTTGGCATTCAGATGGGTTTTTTTTTTAATTAGTTCTAAAACTTACACTTAGAAACCTGACAACAACTTCAAAGTAGCTCAAAGAAAAATTCGCAGGGTAAAAAATACACATCCAAAAATTTCTAAAAAATGCACAGCCCACACATCGACATGTCCTCTTCAAAAGGGTATCTTTGGTTTTTCAATTTTTGAAAATAGTGAAAAAAAAGCTAGGATGGACACACATGTGCATAAAATGATGTTGAAATTAGATGTGGTCACTTTAAAAAAAAAAATTGTATATAGTGAAATAAATTAACAAAAAAATATGCAGACCACAATGGATTTTGTGTAGATCATGCTCATATTTTTTTTTTAATTATTAATGTAAGATTGAATTATTGGGGTTGGACACGAGCCACTTATTAACTTCTTCCATTTTTTAAGGTCATAGAGTTCATTAAATGCAAAATTTCACGCATTAAATGACATCAATATATTTAAAAAAATATATAATTGGGAAGGAAATATAATATTCTACAATTTGGTTTTTTACTACAAGTCGAAATTCACATGGCATATATGCATTTCGAGGGCTTCTATCTAGCACATGAGTAAAAAATCAGTTTTTCATTGCCAAATTTGGCCAAAAAGTGTTACCCACCTTCATGGAATCACCCTATATGGACTATATTGTCTTGATTTAAGACCTAGGTACAGATAGGTGTTCATTGTAGTCTAAGATGTCAAACATTAGCATTCTAATTAATGACTTCATTAAATGGTCAATATTAACTTCATTTAAGATCTAGGCTTATATGGATAATGTTGCCCTGATTTATGATTGTAATTTGTTACCTTGATTTGAGACCTAAGTGTATATAATTGTTCACTATAATCTAAAATGTCAAACATTCTCAATCTTTTGGAGGAATTAGGTCTCTCTCCATATATATGTATGATGATAAAGAACATTACCCATGAAATATACATGCACAATGGTATCTTCTATAGCTATGCGTTGCAATCTAAGATTCCATATATGTCTAATATTCTATATGAAGTAGTTCTCTCTCCAAACATGTATGGTGATACCTTTAAATGGAACCCATCATGATAGA
The DNA here is from genome assembly GCA_001517045.1 of Pseudotsuga menziesii. Classification (NCBI taxonomy): domain Eukaryota; kingdom Viridiplantae; phylum Streptophyta; class Pinopsida; order Pinales; family Pinaceae; genus Pseudotsuga; species Pseudotsuga menziesii. The sequence goes on along the minus strand of LPNX010132097.1, from coordinate 148,696 downwards.
CAACATCATCCATGAAATAGACAAGAATATCTCTCTCTCTCTCTCTCTCTCTCTCTCTCTCTCTATATATATATATATATATATATATAACCTTCAAGCATCTCCATTGTATTAGCATTATATTAACAAAAAAATATGCATTAAAAACATTACAAATAACAACAAGATAATGTAACAAACATAAGTGTATAAATATACAATTTGAAATATATTTAATAATAATAATAATAATAATGAATTAATTAATGAAAAAACACATCCTATTTAAACGACATGATCTATTGAAAGGACACGACTTACCAACCATTGTGACTAGTCAATGCTATAAGTACACCCTCGCATGATCGTTGTATCATCATCTCATATTTTTCTTATTCAATATCTAAAATTTGCATATATTTGTCTTTTATGGATTTTTACCCATTGTCCTTTTTAATGAATATTGTGTAATTGAACTATGTTCATAATTGAGAAGTGAATTATGTTCATTTAAGAAAAACAGTCCACAACATAAGAACTTAATAGCAAGGTAGCAGAGCAATTAAATAAATTTAATAACAATGTAGTAGAGAAATGAAATAACATTTAATGATATAGTTATACATGACACCATTTTTTGATGTGAAATCAACATTACATATATCATTTTCACGTCGAAACATGTGTTAAATGAAAGTGAACATGAAACATTGGGCAGGCAATGTCAAACGTTTTCCATTTTGAACAATAATGGTCGTACATTCACTCAATGATATCATCCATTTTCTTTGCAATTTAGTAGTCTTAGATGTTGGCCAATCAATGCTAGTGCAATGTATGTTCAATGTTACAAAATCAAATTGGTGTGACTCCACCATTTTTTTAAAATATGGTAGTGTGGACATCAATTAATCGACTTCCTAGTGACATGAAAGCTATGCCTTGTTGGTTCTAGAAGTTGGCATATGATAGGTGACACCATCACCTACACGATGACAAGTAATGTGCTACAAGATAGGTTCCACATCAACACATGTTGATGTCTGAAGTGCCATGTGGTAAGTTCCACATTGGCATGGAACCTTCCATATAGCACTATTCATACAAACACATGTTGACATGGCACATAATATACCTCATCATGTTATCGATGCAAAAATTGTTATGTGGTAGCAAAAAGTGCTCTCAGAGATGTTTCTCAATTAATTTCTACTTGATGTTGGTGCTAAAACTTCAATGTATATTTGATGTGTGTGATAAACCTTTTATATGTATTCAATGTCTTCCGATAAAAGGAATGTTGGTCTCATGTTGAACGTTTTTACAAAAAAACAAAACTATGGTTTCTTCCTCCAATTATTTTTACATTTAGTGATTGGAATGATTTGGAACCCTAAAATTTATCCACTCTATCACATGTGACCTATTCCTTTACTTTTCTAGTGGTGAGCATGTAGAAGTGTTATTTCAAGCATTGTAGGATAAAGTTGTTGATACTAGTTTTTTATAGAAATTTTGTATTCAAGTTGTAATTTCAATTTCATGGAAATGCAAATTCACAAATTCAACAATAAAAGGATTGGGGAGGAATTGCAATTTCAATTAGTTATATGACTGAGGAGAAAGTTGCAAAATTTTAAACAAAAAGTGCAATTTCAACAATTAAGTGAAAGAAATTTTACTCGTTAATATTTGTAGTTTCAACAAGTGGAGAATTATGAAAGTGCAATCTTACCATGGCATAAATTCTGATTTTGGCAATTAATTTACTCCAATTTCGGCATCTACATGTTGTAGTTACAAAGTCAATAATAAAATGATTGTGGAGAAATTCAAGTCCCACAAACATGGTTGGTTTCTAAGAAATATGTTTATTACGTAATTCAATGTTCAGAACTATGTGGTAGTGGGAGGAGAAACCTAAAAATCCAACCATGCTGAGGGTTGGTGTGGCCCAGGCGAGGTGCGATCCCTGAGTGATTTCGATGGCTTATATTCCCCTGAGTTGTAGCTTCTTAGACCATACACTAGCCTCACAAATCACATACACTCTAGCAAACACACAAAATTGTGGAGAAAATGCAATTCTAGTGACTACAAATTTACAATTTCAATAGTATACGGTTGAGAAGAAATTTACATTTTTTTAACGAAAATGGAAAATTTCAAAAATTGATTGTTTGCAAAATTAGTGTCTAAGAATTGTAGTCTCAACAATTGGAGAGTTACAAAAATTGCAATTCATCCAAATTACAATTTCAACAATTAATTGTTAATTGATTGCAATTTCGATATTTACATATTGCAATTGAAATTGCAATCTTGAGAGTTCCAAAGTCAACAACAAATAATTACTTACAACTTTAGATTACAATTTTAACCATTAATTGATTGCAATTCATGAGATTGCATATTGCAATCTCATGAATTTAAGACTTGCATTTCAATAACTAGAGAATTATAAAAATTAGTGAATTATAAAAATTAGAAATTTTTAATGGGAAATTGGAATTATAACATAAAAAAATGTAATTTCGACAATATCAACAACTAAATGATTGGAATTTCAATAGTTTTATATTTGCAATTTCAAGAAGTCTAAGGTAGTGGGAGAAGACACTGAAACGTACAACCAAGGTATAAAAAAACATATTTTATGTAAATATAGGCGATATTAGACACTAAAAATGACCAAATAGTGAATTTATTTTTTGAAAAAAACCCAAAAATAGTCAATTGGCAAAATTTCGCCCCTAACAATTACCCTGAGTACAACCATGCTAAGGGTTGGTGTGGCCTAGGTCAAGCACGATCCTAGGGTGATTTTGAAAGCTTAAATGACATTGGGTTGCAGTTTCTTAGACCACATGCTAGTCCTACAAGTCATGGACACCAACAAACAAAACAAATTGTGGAGAAAAATGCAATTAAGGATTTTTTATTCAAATTGCAATTTCAACTTCATGGAATTGCAATTTTGGAAATTACAATTTCACAAATCCCACAATAAATGATTGAGAAATTACAATTTCAACAAGTACAACTTAATCATTCAAAAGTACATGATTGATGAGAAATTTACATTTTTAAAGAAAACTGCAAAGTCAATAACTAATTGATTTCAATTTCAACGATGAGAAATTGTACTTCCAAAAAATTAGAGAAATATAAATATTACAAATTTTTAATGAAAAAAATGCAATTTCAATAGTTTCACTAATTAAGTGACTACAAATTGCAATTTTTACATTTAAAAGTTCACAACTTCAACGATAAAAGTATTGAGGAGAAATTGTAATTTCAAATATTGATTGGGATTTTGGCAATCACATACTGCAATTTAAGGAACTAGAAATTTCAATTTAGCAATAAAAAATTACGATTTTTCAAAACATTTTATGTCTTAAAAAAATTGCAAACAAGCTCTTCCTCTCCTTTTTTAATAGAAACGTGAAAAGTAATTATATTAAAGGTGAATATACATATCATAGACAGGCCAACATATAGTAATTCAAAAGTGGTGATGAACAAAACAGGTTCAAAACAAAGTTCCCCTCATTCAAATCTTGATGATAAACAAAAGGAGGGTTCTTTTCGTATCCTATTATGCTTTCTCTAATTGTATATATCCTTATGAATTGTCTACTAAAAATAAGCAAAAAAAATCAGGAAGAATAGATAGCGACAAGGAATATCACTCCTGGAGTTGAATGCCTCCTTCTCTCGCCTGAATGGTGGAAATCTCGTCCATCGAAGAATCCTCTGCATTCCCAGTCACATGGTCGCTATTGTCACTATCGTTTTCTTCCATCTAAGCTTGGATTTCATTGATAATTTACGTCAATTAGATGAAGTGAGTCTCATTCCTTTCATTGGTGTTCATGTACTGGTCTTGATGCCTTCACTTCAAGTCCACAAAATCCATGCAAATTTCCTCATGCCTAATTGATTGTTCCTATTCCATTATCTGCAACTTGCACTTGATTTCTTCGACTTCACATGCATGCACGTAAGAGTTCACCTCTATATATTCCACATGGAAATTTAGGCATGTAATGTCAACCAAAATTTTCTTGTTTTCATCCAGCGTTTCCTTCAAAACCTCAAACACACACCTTAACATTTTCTTATAGTTCGCAGTGTAATTCTCCAGGTCCATAATCTCTCCATCAACCTCACTAACACATCGTCCCCTACTACCATGGGTACAATATGCATGATTGGAGCATGGAAAAGGATTCGTAGTCCCCATAGTTCCCCTTTGCATGATCATTGCTCCCCCTATTCAAGTATCACTCATCTAACTTAATTTAAATGAGGATAAGGGAAGCAATGACATCCATGCTCGATGTGAAGGACGTCCTTAAGAAAACATCTCTACAAAAGTTATTTCTCAAAAACCACCTCTGGCGAGTTTGAAAAAGATGGGCTTGTGCATTACGAGCTTGTTGGTTTCCCACATGTCTTTAAGTTGAATCAATTTTCAAATTCTAATATTGTTAAAAAGAGGAACAATGTAAAAATGATCCCTAGAATATTTGGTTAATTATTAGGGAATAGCTCATGCTAGACAAGACTTGAATGATAATAATGAGAAAATTCCAATTGAGCATTCACCATTATTTTATTATTATCACTCTGTAGTATAATATTTTTCTGCAATTTTGGCAACTTCAAAATCACAAGTTCAACAAGCATATGATTGAGGAAAAAATCATATTTTAAAGGAAATGTTTTTAGTCAAATTACAATTTCCAAATTCAAAACAAATTACAATTTTGGTATTCCAACAATTCTAACAATTAAAAATTTGAAAATTTGGACAAGTATACAATTGAGGAAAAAATCATATTCTTAATGGAAAATAGCAATTTGATCAATTAGCTGATTGCAATTTTAACGATAGAAATTGCAATTTCAACCATTAGAGAATTACAAAATTTGAAATATTTTATGAGAAATTGCAATTTGAGCATATAGAAATTGCAATTTAAGCATCCATACATAGCAATTTTGACAATAATTGAAATACAACACCAAAAATAGGGTAAAAAATACAACACTGAAAAACTCATGTCACTCATTTTTCAATGCAGTATGCCTGTTAGGCCCACCTAAGCACCGATGCGGTACTCTCTGCCTAACACTTTGTGAAAAAAATAAATTTCATGAAGCCATGTCTTTTTATAGTTGGTCTTGGATAAATGGCATCATGGAGACATGCTTTCAAGCTGTGTGAAAATTTGTTGTTGACCCTGATCAATTTAGTGTTGGGAGAAGAGGTGTATGCATGAAGTGATTAGCATGGTTGAAAGGACTATTATCGACATAGTTAGAGGTCATCGTTTTGAGGATAAAATCCTGAAGGAATGGAAGGATCAAAATTGGAAAGGCGTTTTAGAATACTCTTTGAATTCATATATAATGGCTTGGGGATAGATAGCTTTCAATTTCCACTATGGTGAGGATGGAAATAAAGTGTTAGTTTTTTATTGGATTTGGGACTCGTCACCAATGTTATTAAAACCCTAAATCTCATTGGTTTATGTGCACTAGGAGAGGTTTGACACTAACCCAGTAATCCAAATGCAAAATAATGTGCATATACAAAATCCAAATGTGCATTTATTAGGATTTTATGTATATGCATATATGGATTCCTTAAATGTACATATATAGATTTGGGCTTCTGTATATGTGCATTTTAGGTTTCCATAAGTGCATTTTAACTTTATATGAAAACCTGGATATGCACTTTTATAGAAGTGTGACAAAAGCAAGATTATGCCTATGCACATTTTTAACTTATGTATATCTACATTTTAACTTCAATAAATATGCAAAAGCCCAGTTTTCGTATATGCACATTATTTCGGCCAAACCCTCTTTAAGGTCTACGAAAACAAGTATTCGTCCAACCATTATAAAAATTGATTCCATAAAGGACATGTTTCTGTCCAGGAATCCCTCTAGCGCATTTCCAATACCTTTGAATACATCTCTCAACTAGTGTTCCAAAGGAAAACTAAGTAATCTAAACCAAAATGGGTTAGTGTCCAAGCTCTTCTTGTATGTAGTAGACAACAAGATCCAATATTTTAATTGTAGTGGTGGCAATTCCCAAATCCAATAAGTAGCTAATAGTTTCCTTTCATCCTCACCATGACTATGGAAAATGAAAACTATCCCGCCCTGAGCCAAGATTTATGAAATCAGAGAGTATCCTAACAAACCTTTCTAATTGTAGTTGTTCCATTCCTCTATACCTTTATCCCCAAAATGACAACAATAGACTCTGCCAACAATAGCCCTTTGACTCTACCAATAATAGTTCACATAAAAACTTTGGGGAAGCATGAGTACATGATGCAAAAGATTTATCTCTCAAGCCAAAGTTCTAAAGTTTAGTCAGACCTTCAGGTCATCACTCTAGCCAAGGAGGGGTCTAATGTAAAAACATTATAAATTTCTTGTTTAAATGTTTAAGTTATGTAACCAATTCCCTCAATCACGTAGTGATTCTAAGATAAGGAGGCATTTAAGAGGAGCTGCGTAATTATAGAGTTTTGTTATGAGAGTCACTAGTAAAGATAGGAACGAATGTTTATTTTTAGAAACCACTCATTAAACCTAGGAAACTGACAACACAATTATAGGAGTTAGTTTGTAATGAGTTTTGGTAAGATGAAATGTATGCTTACGGGCTATAGAGAGGGGAGAGATAGGAGGGTTCCATAGGAAAAGAAAATGACAGAGAAATCTCTGTGTGAGAGTGACTATGTTTATACTTTCTTGAATATCAAATAAAATTGGGACTTTCTGTGTGAATCTTGAGAACAATGAATGGAATAAATAATTTCTATGTGTTTATAGTTATTATTGTGCATTGAAATTGACGCAGGTCGTAACGCTGTTATGTTAAACTGTTTGTAAGAGTGAACACCTTGTTCTATCAGAAGTAAGTCTTGTGGTTCTGTCTGAGAATCTTTATGCATAGAGGGGAGCATTGTGCTCATAAAGAAATTGTGTATCAAATAGAGTTGTTGTTAAAATCATTAGATTTAAGTGGTTGTGATCATATTTATAATTGTACAACGAGATTGAAAAATTGTTAATGGTGATGTCGGTGTATGATATTACTTGCAGATTGAGGGAGAGATTGAGGAACTGAATTTCTTATGAATTTCAGGAAACAAATGCGTGGAGAAAAAAAACATCACTAAAATTGCAGCTCAGATTATGGACAAATGAAGGCAAATTTAAATATTTTGTGATCTGGGTTTTGTGCAGGATGGGTTCTATTATGTGATTTGGTGGAATGTTTTCGAGAAAATCCATGGTTGAAGAGATTCATGAGGTTTTGTAAAATCGGTATTGCAGAAGTGCGTGAAGCAACATTCCTTGAGGGTTTTTAAGTTTGCAGCAGAAATTTGAAGAGAGGAAGTCAAGCATTTTTGGGTTAACTACAAAATAGTAGTTTCACTGCAAGGATTTGTGAAGATGACTGGGAATTGTGGTGAGGGTGTTTCCAGCAACCTCAAGACAAGAAGAAGGAAAATTATTTCTCATGAACTCTGTGGTTCAAAGTAAAGTATAGGTGGATCCTGCATCATTTTTGGTATCAGAACATGTTAAACTCTTTGGAAGGAGAATGATATTCTTGGAGAGGAATATCAAAACCGAGAAAAAGAATAGAGCACAAGATCTCCCTTGGGAAAAATATAAGAGAGAGGGTAGGCAGAAATCTTGTAGCCGTAGTTTTGCAGAGCAAGAAAATTGCAAGGGTGATAGACGAGTTCTTTAATATTTGCAGATAGAGATTTAACAGTTCTGACAGTTTTTTGGGTAAGACTGTGAAGGTCTAGAGTTGTTAATGTTGGATAATAAAGGAAAGCAAACAAGTAGGAGTGCTTCTAGAGGTTGCAATAGAATGTTGCATACAAGAAAACTCAATATGACAACGTCACAAAACCAAGAAGAGTGCTTGAGAAATTTGTAAGTTTTATTGGTCTTTGTCTTTTTAAATATTGTAAAGATATATTTATTTAGTGAGAGTAACAGCTGTAAGAAGATACATTCTAAAATGGTAATGAGCAGATAAGATAGATCTTTGTTGGAGAAGTGTGACAGAAGGAACCCACATCAAAAGAGGTGTTGTTGAAATTCCAATTGAAGATTGGAAAGAAGGGGAACAATAAGGTTCTCAAGAGAGGAAGGGAACTGCAGAAGTGAAAGCCCAAGGAGGACCATTGAATGCTATAGAGGTTCTGAGAAGAGAGAAATAGTGAAATACCAAGAGGCCAAGCTTAGAGGGAAGTTTTGGTGAGGTCTTTGTGGCAAGATGAGAGAGACTTGTTCAATACAGAGGCTAAGAATGTAGTTTAGAAAAGCTTAAGAAAATTCTCATGAAGAGGTGAAGATGACTATTGATAGGCATAGAAGGGGTTCAATGGAAGGTCACAGTAAGATGAAGGAAGATGCCAAATCCATTGGCATAAAGAAGAGGGTGGATCAAAATACATTTGAGAGAGAGATCGTTGAGATCAAGGAGAATCTTAGTAAGTTAATGGAATTGTTACAAAGAAGCAAGGAAGATCAATACTTTGGATGGGTATTGAGAAGGAAGAAGATCAAATGGAAAACCTTGTAGCTAAAGTAGAGACAAAGATTATTCAGTTGGTTGAAGGAAAATGAACTCAAGGGAATTGAGTTTGAAAGAAATTTGATGGTAGAGGATAAAGTTCACATTTGAGAACTTGAACAAGGTGCACTCTTGAAAGAAAAAGACACTGATAAAAGGTTTGTTGAGAAGCCCATGGGTTGTATGGAGATCCCATATCAGAATGAAGAAGAAAGTGACGGTGATTATAAGAGATCAGTTCAGAGTCTCCTAAAAATATAAGAGTTGAATATCAACAAACAAGTGAAGTGATGATGTCAGAATCATCAAAGGAGGCTATGAAGCCTTTTGATTTTAAAGCAAAAAAAGCATGTGATTTTCCAGATTTTGATGGAGAAGGACAACCATGTAAGGTTGTCATGATAATGAAAGACAATAAAGAATTGTCTTTTCAAGACAGTGAAGAAAGACCTTCCCAAAGTCTTATGACTAGAGGAGGAATGTAGTTACTGAACACTACAGTGAAGGATGATAAGAGCATGTCTTTCCAAGGCATGGGAGAGGAACAAGATTAGCATCTTGTTGGAGTAAATGGGACAGTTATGTCTCATATTGAAGAGAAGTATTTCATAGGATTGAACATGACTAAAATGGTTATTGGAGTTAGTCAAAGGAATGCAAAAGATAAGGGCCGAATTGTAATGAAATGCTCGAGAGGTGCCTAGAAGAAGATGAACATTTGTTCAAGGAATTCGAGTATAGAAGTGAGATTGTAGTTAGCATAGGAAGAAGAACTGATGAAAACCATAGACATGGTTGGAATGTGAAGAGACAGACTCAGATGGCCTATAGTGAAATTATTTGCCAAAAAGACGATTCATAAATGTAGAATGGGAATGAAATCAAAGAATCTGAAGCGTCAGGAGAAGGTCGGTGTAAATAGACCAGAGCAAGTAGTTTTCCTTGATGAGGGAGAAGATGAAGGGACTAGTGAAGAACCCGGTGAAGGAATTTAAAAAGGTTTAAATCGGCATGAAGAGTTGGTGACTAAGATACCAACTGAGGCTAGAAAAATTTATATTCTTTATATTGACAAGTTGTGTTTGACTACAAGTTATATAAGCATATGAGAACAATTGTTGAATATTGTCACATGAATTAAATAAATTGAAGACAACATTTTAAAAAGAATAAGAGAGGAATGGAATCATCATTATGTTGTGGAAGAAAGTGGGACAACATTGAATTCCCTATCAGAGGAAGAATCACTCAAAGCAGTTGAGTATCAAGGGAAAGTTCTTGCATATGAACTGGAACATAGATCATTCATTGAAGAGAATGACAGTGAAGATGATAAGAGACCCATTGAAGGTGAAGACCAACATGAGGAGATGATTTCTGAAACATCAAAAGAGGCCACGGAGTCTCATGTTTTTAAAATTGACAATTTGTGTGAGAATGTAGGAATTGCAGGTATGGAAGATGAAGGACAATCATTAGCAATTCTCGTGAATATTATCAAGAGGAGTTGTGTAATTATAGAGTTTTGTTATGAGAGTCACTAGTAAAGATAGGAACGCATGCTTATTTTCAGAAACCACTACTTAAACCTAGGAAACTGACAACACAATTATGGGAGTTAGTTGGTAATGAGTTTTGGTAATATGAAATGTATGCCTATAGCCCATAGAGAGGGTAGAGGTAGGAGAGTTCTAGAGGAAAAGAAAAATATAGAGAAAACTATGTGTGAGAGACACTCTGTTTATACTTTCTTGAATATCAAATAAAATTGGAACTTTCTGTGTGAATCTTGAGAACAATGAATGAAATAACTAATTTCTGTGTGTTTATAGTTATTATTGTGCATTGAAATTGACACAGGTCGTAACTATGTTATGCTAAATTTATTGTAAGAGTGAACACCTTGTTCTATCAGAAGTAAGTCTCGAGGTTGCATCTGAGAATCTTTAAGCATAGAGGGGAGCATTGTGCTAATAAAGAAATCATGTATCAAATAGAGTTGCTGTCAAAATCATTATATTTAAGTGGTCGTGATCATATATATTGTTGTAGAACGATATTCAAATCTTGTTAATGGTGATGTTATCAATGTATGAGATTACTTGCATACTGAGGGAGAGATTGAGGAAATGAAGTTCCTATGAATTTCAAGATACAAATGTGTGGAGAAAAAAAAAATCACTAAACATGCGGCTCATATAATGGACAAATGAAGGCGAATTTAAAGATTCTGTGATCTGGGTTTTGTGCAGGATTGGGTCTATTATGTGAGTAAAGAGGAAATTTTCAAGGAAATCCATGGTAGAAGAGATTAGTGAGGTTTTGTAAACTGGGTTTTGTAGAAGTGCATGAAGTAGCATTCCTTGAGTGGTTTTAAGTTTGTAGCAGAAATTTGAAGGGACGAAGTCAATCCTTTTTTAGTTATCTATAGAAGAGTAGTTTGGCTGCAAGGATTTGTGAAGACAACTGGGAATTGTGGTGAGGGTGTTTCTAACAACCTCACGACAAGAAGAAGGAAAAGTATTCCTCATGAAATATGTGGTTCAAAGTAAAGTATAGGTGGATCCTGCATTAGTACAACTATAACCACCTTTTTTACTATTGAAACATGAATTAAGCCTCTTTGACCTATTTGAGGTCCCAAGGCTTGGCTTCGTCTACCCAAGAAGGAATATGGTCCAATACACTAACTTATATATATTTGAAGCATCTCAAAACACTGAATTATATTTCTCCACAACTCCGACTAGGCACTCATCCCTAGGCATCAAAATCCAACTCCATAGTGCCATTAGTGACAACTGGAACCGTTTTTTTAACTTTCCCTTATTTGTCTTTCATGTTGCTTAATGCACGCATCATTATCATTAAGAGACCTTTCCCTTTGAGAGAGACACCCCTTTGTTTTAGGTTAAAAAAAATATCTTAAGAATTTAGTACAAATGTATCCTTCCTATATCACTTCCATGATATCCATGATTAAGTATACACTACAAGGGAGTTTTATGAGCTTTAATCACTACTTTAATCGTAGTGGTTCTATACTATTGTTATTTATATAGATCCATTTTCTCAATTCATCATAAAAGTCGATAATACATTTACCTTTTCATTAAAAATCTTACTCTAGTTGGAGCCTTACCATTATTTAATATGCCTAGAAAAATATCATAGATGTCAACTTTGAGATGAGATTTCACATCAACATATATATTCCCTACACCTAAAGCTAAGAATTAGGTTATCCATAAAACTCAGTTTTTACCATAAATAAAGATTTATTTGATATCACTCCTTTTAAACTTTTTATAGAATTGCTTTTTATAATTTACTAATAATTTCTTAGCCTCATATTTATTTAACTATATTATCTTAATCACTTCTCATATTCTTTTTTCTATAACTATATTTTTTTCTGTAATAGTCTTGTTTCCCACATCTCAATATACATATTTTCATTTTTTGAAATTAAGTTAATCTATTCTTTCTTTAAATAATATTAAGGTCCATATCTATGAAACATGTACAGCTAAGTAAATTGTTTACAATTAAATTTAGCTAATTGCTAAATTATTCCTTAAACCAAAGATTCATGTGAAATTAGATTAAGGTAATGAATATTAAAAAAATGCTTGAAAACTTATAAAAAAAATTGAAGCTCACACATAAAAGTTATTATGTGCACCATACACGTCCTGTATGTATGAATATTGGGATACCGTGGCTATGAAATTATTATTGAGCCATGTGCAAATTCATGAGTGTTTCATGTCAATCTAAATAAAGTTCTAAAAAATTTAAGAGAGATTGACTTTTGATAGACCAGTTGTTGGTCTTTGGCCATTCAAAATAAAACAACTGACCCAAAGTTGATCTATGGCAGAAACTCGTATAAAATCTGTATATTTTGGGGAAAAGGGTGTTGAAAGTATGCATTTTCACATAGCCTTTGCCATTGTGACTCACTTGAGATAAATGGAAGGAAACATAAAAGTTGAGAAGACTTTGACCTTTAAACATGGATGATGGCGAAGTAGAGAGTGAAATAATGAATATGTTGTAGAGAGAGTAATACATGTTCGATATTCAAAAACCTTAATAGAGAAATGATTTCTTATGTAGACCATTGGTCACTCTACAGTGTCCAAAGTTTTTAAAGTTTTGTATACATATTGACATTTTTTAAAGAAAAGGTATATCAACATTTTTTAAGAAAAGGTAGAGCTTGTGCTATTCTTTTGCATAATAGGCTCTTTAATGCACCAACCAACAAACATTTGAGGACTGGAATCTTTGTTTTGATTTTCCTTCACTGACTTTTATCCAACTAATACTAACAGAATGTAAGCGATCTATCCAACTCTCCTTTAATTGGAACAACACACCATTGGGGTGGACATCGATTTTAAAAACCAGGTGGACATCGATTTAAAACACCTGAATGAAGGGAACAGAGTGAAGGGGATTAGCCATTTCACAAAATAGTTTAACAATCTTGGACATATCAACAAGAAGCCGTTGAAAATGATGAAGCAACTTAGCCACCCATAGGTTAACGGTGAAAAGTCCCAGATCCTTCCCATGGCAGACTCGGCGACCAGCACCAAAGGGCTCAATGGTCAAATCATTCCCCTTACATCTATGTTTTCCCTTCCCTTCGACAGGACAAACCTCACCAGACGAATCTCATGAGGAGAATCCCAAATCTAAGGGTTGTGAGTAATCAAAACCCATATATTAACAATGACAAGGCCCCTAGCCTTCCCACGTTAGACTCAACAACCATCACTGAAAGGCACGTTAAGCCCGCCCTCCGACATGACAAAATTATGAAGACAGAACTCATGAGTAGAGATCCAAATCTGTGGGTCATGAATAATCGACCACATATTCATCGTGGCAGTTGTGGTATTTGCTGGAACACACATTCCATCTATTACAGTAACATCGTCCGTTACAGACAGGCCCAGGATAAAAGGGGACCCGAACGCATCTCCTTCACCATTGTTTGGAGATACGACAACTTTGGAATATCATCTTCTTCCATGCTTCGGTCGCGCCCTACTACTTCGTACAACTTTGCCTAAGCTCTCTTCCACTCCATGAGAAAAAATATATTGCCATACACAAACTCAAAGTTAATGTAACATCACCCAATTAAAACACTAAAAATTCACAGCCAATGCTAATGTTTCCATTATTGTTCAGCACAACATTTTGTAAGTGTGGTCTAAGCCTAACAACCCATTAAACTGATACTTTTTCAATATCAACAACTAGCAGCATCGTCAAGCCTGGTGGGATGCGATTCTCCGTGGGGCAAAGAAAGGAGCAGAATAAATTCTGCGCATATTCCTCGAATAGTCGCCCCCGGCAGTCTGAAAACTTCATTTCGGACATATCTGTAGCAGACTGCAACATCGAACTTCAAATTTCAAACCACAAAAGAAACACTTGAGCCAGCAAAAGGTGTGTTTACATATATTCAAATTTCAAATTTGAATGGTGTGGGCATGGAGTTTGGCTATAAATTCATCATTCATCCATCCATGGTATGGAAAAATATATTAACGTGACCTTTGGTAAGGTGCATGACCGTGACATATGCAGGGAGCAGTTTTTGAAGGATGGAAGCCGACTTTCCTCATAGTGGATCACCGTACAATGTAATTTTTTTTAAAATTTCTTGAGGTGGTTCACTATCAAGTTGTCAAGTCTACACGAGAATCAAGATTACATATTTCAATCAATCATTTATACGTAGTGTCTCAACAAGAGCATATATGTCACTTATAAGAATTGAACTTGGGTGAAGAGGATAATATTCATTCCTCCCAACCACCCAAGCTACAACCAATGGACACAATGTAGTAACAATGCATATCTTTTTCTATCAAAATTTTTAATTATTGTATAGGAAGAAACTACTTTTCAATTGTGAAAAGTAAGGGTTTAAATTTGGTTAAGTAGAGTTTTGAACTTGGAAATATTTTGAAATATTTTAAATGCTTGTGTAGGCCATATCATCTTTTAAGTGGTTAATGCCAAATAAGATATCTTTATATTTCGGTGTTTATATTAGTAATTTTCAAATCCAAGTAGTAAATGTGAGACAAATCATTGATAATATTAGAATATATAAAAAAATAAAAATACACTATGTGTATTCTTTTTAAAATATTTTATGTGTAAGAAGAGGCTTTAGAGGTAACATTCTAATCATGTTGAATATTTATTGTGAGAATAATCATTCTAAACTGATGGTCAAAAAATTGGTACATAAATATGTGAGGTAAGAAACGAGGGAGTCAAGTAAGTTTTAATTGTAGTCTTGTATCATTTCACTAGAGATAGTTTAAGTGGAAATAGTTGGAAGTGATTTAAATGGTAGTATTCTCTCTTAAGAAGGGTCTTGCAATAAGGCTAATTAGTAAGCTGATAATGTCCTCTATGAGAATGATTTAAGGATAATGAAGATGGAATGCAGTACTTGCACTCCAGTTTTGTAACCTTTTGTTGAATAATTAATAAAAATATTAACAATTTTGGTGGACGTAGCCCTTGGTTAGGGGTGAGATACGTATATTGGTGTCTCTCTCCCTTGATTTTATATTTTGTGTGTTTTATTTCTAAGTGACCTAGGTTGATGCTTCACAATTTGGTGATGTTTAAAAGAGTACCCACTTTATTATTTGAATATGATGTATGGTCTATGAATCATAGTTTTGTACACCTAAATCATGTATTTACTTTCGTCTGTAGAATTTAAGAAATGAAGGGGAATACACTTACGTTGTAATGCCATATAATTCTTTGAGACTAATGTTTTTGGTTGCTGAAATGAAATTGTTTGAAAAAAAATTACCCCATCTTTCATAATGAATTATGGAGATTCTTTCATAATGGATTATGGAGATTGGGTTTGTTACACTTGAGATCATTCATTGAGCATGGAAGACAAGTTTGGAATCACATGTTTATTATTATTGAAAAACGAATTTAACGAGCACAAAAACAAGAAATATTTGGGCCAAGGATAAGACACCATCGAGTAGGTGCCACCTCGACAAGACATATAAGGTACAACATTTTTCAATGGCGGTATATGTCAACCTTTCGATTCATATGTGTTGTGTAAAATGGTAACAAATATCTACCATGAATGTATGTGAGAAAGAGCTTATTAAAAGGGTATTGGGATCCATGTCATATGTTGTAAATGAGTGTCACATGATGTGATTTCATTCTTTGATGTCATGTTAAATGTAATTTAACTCATGGTATGTTTCCATCAAAGTTGTTTTTCAAGTATTGGGAGAGTATTGTTGGTATTGAGATCCATGTCATATGTTGTAAATGAATGTCACATGATGTGATTTCATATTTTGATGTCATGTTAATTGTAATTTAACTTTTGGTATGTTTTCATTAAAGTTGTTTTTCAAGTATTGGGAGAGTACTATTGGTATTATCTTATGATCTAAATTCGAAGCGGAGATCTAAGGTTTCCAAGGTTAGAGTAAGAGGTAAGTAGAGGTTATTGAGAAAGAGGTCATGGCACGGTGAAATGTTTTCTCAAATATTTTGGAATTAGAAATCAATAAATATATCGAGTCTAGTAAATTCAAGATGTATTTTGGCTTATTTAGAGTAGTTAAGATGCTATCCAATTGGTTCACTTTGCTAGAATTGACATTGAGCCAAGATGTCAAAAATGAAGAGGTTAAAGACATAGATGAAGAGTCTAAGTATATGAACCATTGTAGTGGAACAAGGGGTATATGAATTTGGTCATTATCTCTTGTTGAAATTTTCTAGCCCTATGTGGCAACATACCTGTAATGTAAAAGCCATTCTTAGTTTCTGTGGTAAGGTGTGCTATAGTTGAAGGGAAATATAGGTATGTGGTTTGTCTCCTCTAATTATTACTTGATCAAAGGCTATTTGAAGAGTGATGTGTTATAAGTCCTCAAATTGGTAGGTACACAAGTGTAATATTGACTTGGATACATCTTGTATCCAAACTATTTTCCTATGAAACTACTATGCACCATGGTTATGTACCTAGGTGTCTTGGTAGATTGAGATATGCATATAGGATGGTGAATTATTTAATATTTATAGTTAGGTTGATGTTAGGCCCTTAAGTACAACAGGTTAATGCCAAACAAATTGTATGGTACTAATTTTTAGCCCAAACGTACCATTAGTTCCTAGTTGGTATGTTTTTCTAAATGGCGATTTTATAAGTGAATGGACCATGTAAACCTTGATTTAGATACGAAAGTAATTTGCTTCAGTGAATAATGATCTATTGGTTATCATGATAGTTAAAGACATAGTGAAGTTGCATTGTTTACACTAGATAAGCCAAGTGATGAAGGTAGAGTTATTTCTAAGTTGGAATGATAAGGTTAAAATAAGAAGGACAAAGATGTTATTTTGGATACAACATAGAGTTTTTTTAGAGTTTGGTGAAAAGGATGTTGGTGATATTTCTTTTGGCTTCATTGGATATTAGATGGTGATTGAAAAAACAAGGTAACTTAAGTTTGTGTTCTGTGTTCCATGAAAGCATTAGCTATATGTAAAATAGAATCAAACATTGTATTTATAGCAACTCTAGGACGTTATATCCTATGTATTGGTCCACTTGAAAATTTAAAGCTTGTATTTAGCCCAGAGTTGGTTCTTAGGAAAAGTATTGCATTTTACCTAGGAAATATTACAAAATATTGTACTTGATGTATCCATGAGATGGAGTAAGTAAATGGTATGTATTTTTAGGCCTATGTATGTAACATGTAGAGGGAATATCATTGTAAGCTTGGATATGCATGAATACTACTTTTCCACGTGCCCCTGATGATTTGGATAACTTGTTTGATATAATAAAAAAATTGTGTTATGGAGTTGTTACACACTTGAAGGAGTGGGCCATGTGGCCGCTATGTAGAGCTTGATAGATGCCTAGAAACCTAAATTTTCTTTGTACATTGAAGGGGATTTCATGAAAAGTTGAATGGACCATTCACCTTAAGGAAATGTCTTTGGATTGATGGTTGAAGTTGTTAGGTACCTATATATTATGGTGGATGGTTTTTCCTTTATATATACTTTCATAGTTTGGTGATGTCTACATATTTGAGGTATGAGATGTAATTTCCAAGTTGGAACAAATATAGACTTTGCTAGTCACGAGGTTCTTTAGTTCACAATATAGTAGTTGATGCATCAAATAGATGAAAGATGTTGATGAATACCTAACCCGATGGAGATTAAGACAAGTATCCATTAAAAGGAAGTGTTGTAATTAATAACTTTTACTTGTCTTATATATTAATGTGTGATTCTTAATCATATGAGAAGGTAGTGATTTGTTAATGTATTAACCATTATAATGTAGATTGTATCTCTAAGTGACTAATTTGATTCTAAGTTGTAGGAGGTTTTTGAGTCTAGTTGGATAATCATAATTCTCTCCAACTATTTTGTGTGTGGTCGAGATATTCTATAAATAGGTTGTTGGTGTGTTAATATAGTGTTTCTCTATTAAGGTAAAACACGATGTGCTTATATGTAACATTGTTTGATGTTAATAGATCATTTAAGATAGGACGGTGTGTGTAGATACATTGCCTCCTCTCCCATTTATCTACAATGATAATAATTCTTTAATGTATCACTAGTAAAGGGAACCTCTTTGATACATTTTTTGGTTGTTTCCTATAGAGAGAAATAGAGAAGCACACCAAAGTAGTTTTCTCATGATCTCAATTTATTTTTATTCATTTATGTGCTTTAGATATGAAATTAAAATGGACCTATCCTCGCCAAATTTAATCAGTTTCCATCAACATGGAGAAAGGAAAATTTGAAAAATAGGTACATGTGGAGTAAGAAAATTAAGAAATATATGTATATTCGTTTCTCTTTGTTGTATGGTCAACATATTTCATATGGTATGTTTTTGGTATTAACAATGAGTAATGTTAATACATTAAATTGAAAAATAAAAGTAAAGTCACATCCATAAAATTAAAAAATAAGAAAAAGGTTGCTAATAATAATAAAATTTTTAAAAAATCGATCAATAATGGGAGGGATCAAATGCTTGGTCGAGATTTAAACGTTTTTAGAGATTTATAAGAAAAAAAGGTTTTCACCTCAAGGCATTTGATTCTTCTCAACATTTGATGGGTCTATGGTGCAGGGGCATCTCGACCTCTGGTAAATACAATTAGAAATAAGAAAGTCAGATGGTCGAAGAAAAGAGAAGCTCATCGATATAAAGATAAGTCAGAGGAAATGAGCCGACATCAAATTGTCGAAGCTAGGAGAGTAGTCAGATGACGATTAACAGACGCCAAAACTGATAAGTTTAACTGTAATAACATCGTAGCAGGGTTAGATGCAGGAATAAATATAGAAGTAATGGTGGTAGTTGGAGCAGGACAAATGGTGCAAGGGGATGAATCAGTTGTAGGTGATACCTCACGAAGAATCCGACTTCCTAGAGCTCTGGAGGCATTTATAGAAGAATATTTGACCGAGATAGGATGGCTATAAATAGTAGATTGTAAGATAGAAAGGGGGTTGGTCCCTAAGTGTAAAGAGACAACTGTAAGATTGTAAAAATAGTCGCTTTGAATGAGTAATAGGGGATCGACTCTGAATGTAATCCTTTATGTAAAATTTCTTCGTTAAGTTACTAGAAGCCATAATCCTTGGTAAATTTCTGCATGTTCTTGTGTGTGGGTATTTTCTTAGTTTCTATTGTGCGCTTTGATCTATGAGCGATCAGGGATGCTTGCATCAAGTGGCATTAGAGTCAGGTTATCCTACATGAGAATCTGGTTGCAATCAAAGGGGGAATTCAGAGCAAAAGTTATTTTACATGAAGAGTTCAGTTGTGATTGGACAAGAGGAATATGACTCCAGTTGTGGGTGGAAAGAGTTGTGAAAGTGGTGATTTGGTTGTTTGATCAAGAGAAATGGCTTAGAGAGGTGTGAATTTCTATGGTAGAAGATAGTGTGGAGGAGCAAGGGTCACTATGAACTGATATTTCTTGTATAGCTAGCATAGGGCAATGGAAGGGTGCATCAGTAAAAAAACTTGTAAGTGAACAGTGACCGATCGATGCACTTTTCCTTTGGACAAGGTGCATCACTTACGCTCTTTTTCTTGAGACAAGGTGCGTCACTGACACACTTCTCCTTTAGAAAAGGCGTGTCAGTGATGTCAGTGACACGCTTTTCCTTCATGAAGGGTGTGTCACCAACGCACTATTTCTTCTGACAAGGTGCGTTAATGGTGTCAGTGACACACTTTATCTTCAGACAGGGTGTCGTAGTGCTCCAAAAGAGGAAAAGAAGGAAAATAATTTTTCCATTTTCTTCAAGCTCTGAAGAAAACTCGTCGATCCTCCACGTTGACGTGTTTCCAATCGTCTAGTCCAACAACCAACAACCTACGACTGTGGGATTGAATTTATGTGTGCTTTCCACCTTGTGAAAATGCTTATCGGATATAAGGGACAGACCATGCGCTCTGATACCTTGTTAAAGTTTAGCAAAGCAATGAAGCAGAAATGATGGAAAACAACTGGGCATATTGATTGACATCTCTTTATTAAGCAGAAGCAGATATAGGATTGCAAAACAACAAACCATGGGAAAATATCATGTGTCATAAAAATATTATGGGTCACTAATCAAGATAAGGTGATCAAATCAACTACTAAATAATGTATTTTTGACCAATGAGATTATATTTCTTAACAACCGTCTCTTAAACCTCTAGAACTTCCAAAAAAACCTGTAAAAATTGCTTAAAAAAACACATGCAAGAATCTAATTTACCCATGTGAAGCATAATAAGTGTGAAACAACCTAATTAACTTTATCATAAGCTTAGTCAAAGTCTCATTGATTAAACAACAAAAACAATTCTTTTAACCATGTGAATTATTTCGAATCTATTAACGTGATTACCTAGTTTCATCATCATAATTTTACAATGCACACTAAGATAACCGGTTTTGTTTATAGAATTTTGGATTTATGAAAGTACAGTCAGAGTATGAGAGTAAGTAGAGTTAGTAAAATTTTCAATATATTAACATGAGTGATAGTTTTCTTTCCACTTTGTACGATTTTTGACTTCCTAACAAAATAATACCTTATTAAACAAATACCTCAATGATGAAATGCTGATTTTAATTGCAGGTATGAGGTCGATTCATGCTACCGCTATTCTGTGGCAGTTTCTGGCTTCGCACATGCATGAAGAAGAGCTCTCTTTATTGCTCACATTAGTATGATGCTTCATGCACATGGATTTGAATGAGCCCTTGCTTATACTTACCTACTTTTTTTGAATGAACGTACATTTTCTGTTTAGTGACTTAAGCCTTGGCTTCACGCACACGGGAGTTTAAATGAGCACCATCTACTTCTCTACTTTTCTACTTTTCTGGCCATGGGTTTGAATGAGCGTAAATTTTCTTTTTAGTGAGTTAAACCTTATTAGTCGAACTTTATGGCATTTTGTCAAGAACGGGCAAGCCTTGGCTAAGGCAAAAGCTATCTATTCGCTATCTATTCAATTGCAGAACATTTAATGAGATTGCAGTAAAGTTGACTATTGTTGAATGGAATCTTGAACTGGTCAAGATCCAACTACCATCAATCTTACTGCAACCCATTAAATACTTTACAACTCAATAAATAACTCTTGCCTTAGCAGTAGTGCAAAAGTAGTTTTCAATCTATTTCGTTTGAATAGTTCCTATTTCGTTTGAATAGTTCTAGCTAGTTTTCCTATTTCTATGTGGGCTCCTCCTGCTTCGTTAGCTAGTTGCACTGGAACCCACTTAGTGAGGCACTCCCATTCGGTTTTCAACCTTTCACAATCAGTCACAGATATACAAGCTCGCATGGAGACGTTGAACTTGTCCGTAAAGACATTGAGAGACATGATGTTTTTTACTTACGAACATATCGTGGAGACCTCATTGCAGCCATACCTACTAGTACCTACAAAACTCCACATCAATAAATAACTCTTGCCCTGGCTGTGCTGTCCCTGCACCACAACTTATTGAAAAGCCTTAGTGATTACACCCAAAACGGATTCAGAGAAATTTTTTTGGTCCATGATTCCACGGTAGCTTAAGCATTGAAAACTTAGTTATGCAGTCAATTCATGATACCGACATTCCGTCGTCGTAGTAGTCAGGAGTGTTAAGTATGAATGGAATTTCTTCCGTTTTGGCATGGTTTGCTGGTGATTTCCTGAGAATCTGGGGATGGATATCTTCATTATCTTGATCGTCAGCTTCCTGGCCTTCACATGCTATGCTCTATTTCTCAACAGAAAAACAAAGAGCGGAGTCCCTCTTGAATGGCCTTTTGTAGGTATCCTCCCGTCCGTGCTTATACATTTCAACGATCTATTCGATTGGATTTCAGGAATCCTTATCGAATGCGGGGGAACTTTTGTGGTCAAAGGCCTTCCGCAACCTACTGTACTTACCAGCGATCCCGTAAACGTGGAATACATTCTGACAACTAAGTTTTCAAGTTTCCCAAAGGGTCCAGGTTACAGGAACGCGTTTCAAGATGTTTTTGGTGATGGATTGTTTAACGTGGACGGAGAACTATGGATTCAACAGAGGAAGGTGTCTGTGGTAGAGTTTAACTCTGGATCTAGTCTCTCTTATGCGTTGAAGTCGATACAACTCTTCTTGGCCCAAAATCTTATCCCTATTCTGGATGACACCATTTCAAAGGGAAGCGCGATCGATCTTCAAGATATATTATTCCGTTTCACGTTTGACAACGTCTCCAAAATTGCGTTCGGAGTGGAAGTTGGGTGTTTAAGTCCATCTCTCCCCACCATTCCTTTTGTCAAAGCATTCGCAGACGCTATTGAAGCATCGTATAGTCGATTTATAACTCCTTTATTGTTTAGAAAGATCATGGGCTGTTTGGGTTTGGGGAGCGATGTGAAAGTTCAGTCTGCTCTGAAGACCATAGACGAGTTTGTCATGGAGATCGTTTCATCCAGAAGGGAGGAATTGGGTGTGGAACAAAAAGGGATGTCGGATAGCCGCGCAGATTTATTGTCTATTTTTATGAAATCTGGACACAAAAACGGGGTCCCATATTCCGGCACCTTCTTACGAGACATTTGTCTGACCTTCATTCTTGCAGGGACCGACACAACATCCGTGGCACTTTCTTGGTTCTTTTGGGTGCTTCTTCAATATCCCTGTGTTGAAGAAAAGATTTTGGAAGAGATTCTCTGCATTTTAAAGAACAGATCAGCTGATCATGTCAAGGCCGGTGATCCACTTTGTTTCAGCAGGGAGGAGCTGAAAGAAATGCATTATCTGCACGCATGCCTATCCGAGACAATGAGACTTTACCCGCCTCTGCCATTGGATAGAAAGGAGGCCATAGCGGACGAGGTCTTGCCTGATGGGACACCTATGAAGAAAGGGACTGCCATTATTTACGTTACTTACGCCATGGGACGAATGGAAAGCATATGGGGCAGGGACTGCCTGGAATTCAAGCCAGAGCGATGGCTTAATGGCGTGGGCTCTTTTGTGAACCAATCTGTTTACAAATATCCCGTTTTCCACGGAGGCCCTCGAATCTGTATTGGGAGAGATTTTGCATATTTGCAAATGAAGCACATAGCAGCATCCATTTTATATCGTTACAGAGTGAGACTGGTTAATGAAGGTGAACAAGTGAAATACAAGGTGGGAGGCATATCTATGCTTATCAAGAACGGGCTGTGGGTGGCGCTACAAGCAAGGGGAACTCAGAATTCGGGGTCTATGTGATGTATTGCACAGTGAACGCCGGGTATATTAATTGGTAGAGATTTAGTTTAGTAAGTAATTTTATTATGAGATTTAGTTGATTAAGTAATGTACATCAACGCCGGGTGTATTATTCGGTAGAGATTTAGTTTAGTAAGTAATTTTATTATGAGATTAAGTTGATTAAGTAATGTACTGGTGCCTTGTACTACTGTGAATAGTCTTATTTACTTCTAAGTTAATAAATGCTCCAATCTTCTTCTGTGAATAATTTTATGAGTATGATGAGATTTCTTTGCAAAGTTAACAACTACTATACTCTTCTCATGTGTAGAAAGAAAAGGAATATGTAGATTGTATAAGTTATAATTGTCGGAGTTACATATTTAATAACCCTGAAACAGGGCAAGATTTGATAGCCAAAACCGAGCCGACTAAACTTGAGTTTAGGGCTCAGTCGAAATTCAAATTTCAAATTTTCACGCCGACCAACTTTTCTTTTTCACCGGTCGGGTGAAACTTGTCTATGTCCGACTAGACAAGTTTACAAATTTTAGTCCGTCCTCCACTCGACCAAAATTACTCCGACTTACTTGTCCGACTGATTTTTACCTCGACCACTTTTACTCCGACCAAGTCGGCTCTCCAACCAAGTCGGACCTCCGACCAAGTCTGCTGCTTTAGTCGGCTGACCAACCGACCACTCAAGTCGGCTCTGCTACCACTCTAGTCGGCTCACTTTGGTCGGACTCTGCAAAATATGTTTCTTAGTCTAAAGACTTAAGAAATTACAAATACTTTTCACCTGTGAGTAAAATGAAGTAAAATAGACACATTTACAAATCCAAATAACTTATGAGAAACATGTGCCCAAATATGTAGGAAGACTTGAGTCGACCAATGTGCCGTAAAACCTCGAACTTTCACACAGTGAGATTTTTATGGGTTCTTGTTCTTTTACCTATCAGTAACTGTAAAAGACATTTACAGAGGTAAATCTGGAAATATATACGACCAAATAATCATGCATACAACCACAAACTATTTGATATATTAACTGTGCTGAAATACAAAGTAATACAAACTGGTTGGTCCAGACTTGTCTGTCCAGACTCGTCGGTCTATAGAGCTTCACCTCTTCGACTAAATTACATGCACAGAAGCTTGAGCTTCGACTTCTCTTTCTCACCCTGAGTTCATCTGTTCTGTGTTCCTGTGTTCAACTACTGATTTACAAAATGCTTCTTCTATTTATAGGCAATTTGAAAATTGCTACAACATGGGCCGACTGACTTGCCATTAAAGACTGTAATAACTACTACCTAATAACTTAGCTTCAGAAATAAATTCGACTGGACTGTGCTGCCTACTCGAAGACTTTTCCTCCTTGCCAGACTGGCAGACAAGATTTCGACTTGTACGGCCTCTGACAATGTCGGCTGAAAGTTGCGTACTAAGTCGGCTGGAGATCAAGTACAGATCTGCGAGTAATTACCATTTTCCAACACTCCCCCTTAATTATGAGCAGATGGGGATTTTTTTTTAAAACAAACAATTACAAAATGTTTCAGAGCTTAGACATGCTCTGTTTATGACGGAGTTCACTGTGGAGAACTTGTCATTCCAAGATAACTATGCAGATACTGGAATGTGTCCTTTGCCAATGGCTTTGTGAAGATGTCGGCCAGTTGGTCTTCAGACCTGCAAAATTTCAAACAAATTTCCTTGTCGTTCACCAACTCTCTTATAAAATGAAACCTTGTGTCGATGTGCTTGGTTCTCTTGTGAAACACATGATTCTTTGATAATGCTATGGCTGAATTGTTATCACAGGAAATTGTTG
>LPNX010132097.1:17771-120380 GCA_001517045.1 Pseudotsuga menziesii | reverse complement strand
TGGACTATCTCCCAGACATCTTGTCCTCTGAATAAAGCCTTCATTGTTAAAGACCAATATTCATAATTCTTTCCTGTAAAACTTGGAGGTTGCAATGAACGAGAAGTGGAAGCCATTTTTAATTTTTTAATTAACTTTCCTTAGAAAATTAATTCCACTCTTTAAGACAAGTTTTCTTTCCTAAAATCTTGGGCTGTTATAAACCTTGCTCTAATATAACCTCGTTCTGATACCAGATAGCCAAAACCGAGCCGACTAAACTTGAGTTTAGGGCTCAGTCGAAATTCAAATTTCAAATTTTCACGCCGACCAACTTTTCTTTTTCACCGGTCGGGTGAAACTTGTCTATGTCCCACTAGACAAGTTTACAAATTTTAGTCGGTCCTCCACTCGACCAAAATTACTCCGACTTACTTGTCCGATTGATTTTTACCTCGACCACTTTTACTCCGACCAAGTCGGCTCTCCAACCAAGTCGGACCTCCGACCAAGTCTGACCTCCGACCAAGTCTGCTGCTTTAGTCGGCTGACCAACCGACCACTCAAGTCGGCTCTGCTACCACTCTAGTCGGCTCACTTTGGTCGGACTCTGCAAAATATGTTTCTTAGTCTAAAGACTTAAGAAATTACAAATACTTTTCACCTGTGAGTAAAATGAAGTAAAATAGACACATTTACAAATCCAAATAACTTATGAGAAACATGTGCCCAAATATGTAGGAAGACTTGAGTCGACCAATGTGCCGTAAAACCTGGAACTTTAACGCAGTGAGATTTTTATGGGTTCTTGTTCTTTTACCTATCAGTAACTGTAAAAGACATTTACAGAGGTAAATCTGGAAATATATACGACCAAATAATCATGCATACAACCACAAACTATTTGATATATTAACTATGCTGAAATACAAAGTAATACAAACTGGTCGGTTACAAACTGGTTGGTCTAGACTTGTGTGTCCAGACTAGTCGGTCTATAGAGCTTCAGCTCTTCGACTAAATTACATGCACAGAAGCTTGAGCTTCGACTTCTCTTTCTCACCCTGAGTTCATCTGTTCTGTGTTCCTGTGTTCAACTACTGATTTACAAAATGCTTCTTCTATTTATAGGCAATTTGAAAATTGCTACAACATGGGCCGACTGACCTGCCATTAAAGACTGTAATAACTACTACCTAATAACTTAGCTTCAGAAATAAATTCGACTGGACTGTGCTGCCTACTCGAAGACTTTTCCTCCTTGCCAGACTGGCAGACAAGATTTCGACTTGTACGGCCTCTGACAAAGTCGGCTGAAAGTTGCGTACTAAGTCGGCTGGAGATCAAGTACAGATCTACGAGTAATTACCATTTTCCAACAAGATTTAGTTATGTATTCAAACTGCAGAGTCTCCACTTCCAGAATGTCCTCAAAATATTGTTGCTAGATTTTACAGAGAGTGTGGGTGACTTAAAATCGTCCAACAAACAATACAGATTTTGTGATTAAATTCATAGGATTCCGGCAGAAAATCAACCTAAAAATAAAATCCAATCCCCTGGTTAAACAGCTCCTTTTTTTCTCTGGCAAACATATAAACAAAACATTTTTTCCTCATTAAAGTATGAGCAAGGGTAGGTAAATTATTTTGGACAGACTTCATCGTTTGGATTTAGTTTCACCAGCATTAAAAGATTTAGCTGCCCGAGTATATCAAAATTTAATGGAATGTATTCTATCAAACTACGTGGTTAGAAATAAAACAGTAACCATGGTTTGAACTCTTGTGAAGCAGTCTATCAAGGCCATTTAAAGTTGCAGCATTATTACAGGCTTAAATCTTTCAAGATGATTTGATGGACTTTTAAGTACCCTGGTGTCGTCGAGGATTTGGCAGGACAGCTTCATTTATAGTTGTTTTAATGAGAATAGGTTCTTGCTCCAGAGCAGTTCTGTATTTCCCCGAAGAAGTTTGAAGATTGAACATGGAAGTTTACATTGTTGAATATGGAGCGGTGTTATTGTTATTACACCTTGCTTGCATTATTCCCGCTTTCGTTTCGTTTTGTTTTCTGTGTTTCCGGAAGAAGTTTGAAGAGGTTGAGGTGCAGTTGCGAACATATATGAATGCATCGGTTGGCTTTTTGGGAAGCTCTCACACGTTGAATCTGGTGTGGTGACGAGAGCCCATTTTTAGCTGCAAACACAGTTGCATTAATTGATTCAAATACTTTTAGCAATTTTATGTTTTAAAGATGTTTTTCAAGTGCGGTAAATTGTGATCTCTTATCTGTGAGATTTGTAAATGTAGCTTAATTATGAAATGCTAAAATGCCCGAATTCGCGTGCGTCTCGCTAATCCTCACCGGATAAGTAACTTAAAAACAAGGAATTATAAAAACAACAAAATCCGATACAGAACAATCAAAACGCCGTCAATTTTCTGAGCTTTTTTCAACAAAATTTTGTATAAAAATTGCAATTTCTGCAATTACAAATATGCCTCCTAAATTAAATGAAAGATTTTGGAACTACCAAAATCATTGAAGACGAGGATTTTTGGTTGTTCCATATACCCCTTCATGCCTGTTAGCCGTTATTTCAGTGCCTGGGTAGTTAATTCAGTGTTTGCCATTTCATAGTGGATAGGTGTCTGAGAGTTCCTTTTTGAAGCCGCTAGGCACAGGCAGCTAGCCAGACTACTGTTGCCTCTGTTCCATTAATTCTAACCACTACATTATTAGTACCTTACCACGGCTGCTATGCCATCTGTGTAACCTTACAAGCTACGCTCAAGGTGTTCACAGAGGAATAGCCCTATACTGCAAAGCCGATTACAATAAAAGCGAGAGCTACTGATAACCATTACTGAGCCTGAGGGGGAGCCACAATACAACTGTCGATCCGCCAGCCGCATGCTTGAGACTATCAATGGCTGGCGAAGGAACGTCCAATTCAGGGTGGGGCTAAGAACCAAGTAAGCGCCAGATCAAATGAATAGAGCCTCAAGCACTTATTTTCTTTTTCATCATAGTGATTAGGAAGGACGGGAGTTTGGGATAAAAACCTACAATCCAATCCTGGTTATGATGTTCATTGTTCAGGACTAACTTCTCCAAATAGGCATTGGTTTTGTTATATTGTGCCAAAGAAAGCTATGGAAGGTGTTTAAGATATCGCAATATCATTTGATGTTGCCAAAGATTTTCTGAAATTCTTCACTGAATCGATTACCCAAGATATCTTTAATACGTTGGCATGGTCCGATTTTAATGTTATGGATTGCCCCAAGTATAATATTTGTAGCCCTTGTTTTTCTTTATAAAACATTTGGGAATAATGTCATTTCTCTATTTTGATAGCATAGTGTTATTTGTATATATATATGTTTCTTTGGAGTTTGACCTTTCAAAGAGAAACAAAGTGACTCACCTGGAGCTTGGTGGGAGTTTGAGCTCGGTTGGCTCCATCAATGGTGTTCGTTAGTAATATCTTTGATTCAGGTCACTTCATTTCTTGTCTCTTGCTTTGGATTGGCTTCTTTTTGGGCGTTAGTAATATCTTTAAATTGGGTCACTCCATTTCCTTGCTTTGCATTGGTTTCTTTTTTGCTTTGCATTGGTTTCTTTTTGGTTCATGGATAGAACATATAGGTTAACTAGGGAGGAAGTCCCCATTTTAACTTTATAGTAGGTTAGCAATAATGGACTCACTTGTTCTCAACATCAATGATAAATGAGTAATGCATCTTTGCTTTACAACTCCATGAGTTAGCACTGGAACTAAGATGAGCATGAAGCCAGATTTTCTATATTTCAACAAGTTTAAGTATGGTATATCTAGGGCTAACATTTGGGTTAACATTTTATATCCTTGTAGCATGTAGTGCCTGGAAATGCAACTTCTAATGCTTAGTATGTTTTGGCTCTAAAGATAGTCCAACATTTTCTTTCTGGTTATACTTTGCATGGGAAGGACAAGATACATTTTTCTCAAATCAAATGTACAAAATAAACCACTTTATAGGTGACTAGATTATCTATACATAATGTTGGTTAGTTTACATGTCTTTCAATACACTACCACAAAAATGCGAATTACGCGAATTTGAGTTGGATTTAGCGTCATATTTTAGTGTAATTTTTTTCCCAATTGTATTGAATAATTCGGTATTAACCCTGGTGCTATTGTACAATTTTGTAAAGTGCTGACTTTTGGGTCCTTTTTTTCTGTATTTTTTTATGTCCAATTTTGTGCCCAATTTTTGGCATCATTTTTTGCCTCTTTTTTTGCGCCCTTATTTGCTCTCAATTTTGCATCCAGTATTGCATCATTTTTTTTGTTCTTGTTTGTAACCAGTTTTGCATCCAATGTTGCATCCGTTTTTGCACATATTTTCACGTCGACTTTTGCACCCATTTTTGCATCCAATTTTGGGCTTAGAAGTGCATTTAGTTTTATGTCTAGTTTTAATTCTAGTGTTGTGTCTCATTTTGCATCCCATTGTGCATCTCATTTTAGGCTTTTTTTGCATCTAGGTTTGCATCTAATGTTGTCTCATTTGACATCCTTTTTTGCATCTAGGTTTGTGCCTAGTATTGCGCCCAATGTTGCACCTAGTTTTGCACCCATGTTTGCATCTGATGTTATGTCCATCTTGATGTACAGTGTTGCTTTCCATCTTGCATCCAATTTTGTGTCTCATTTTACATCTTTTTTTGCGTCAATGTTACACCCAATGTTGCACCTCGTTTTGCTAATAGTGTTGCATCCAGTTTTTTGCCCATTTGTGTGCCTAATTTTATGTCTAGTTAGGAATTCACTTTTGCAGCTATTGTTGTGTTCTGTGTTGCGCCTAATTTTTGGCCTAGTATTCTTCCTAGTTTGGCATCTAGTTTTGCGCCCATATTTGTGCCTAGTGTTTAGTCATTTTTGCATCCATTTTTGTGTCCACTTTTGTGTTTGGTGTGATCACATTCACTTTTGAGTCATGTTTTGGATGTAATGTTGTGTCTACTTTTGAATCCATTTTGTGTCCCATTTTGCATCCATTGTTAATTAAGAATATTAATTTCAATTAGTAATAATGAAATATATCTTTTCTATTGATTTTGAGTCCATTTTATTAATTTTAGTTAAATATTGAAGTATATCAAAGTCCTCAAATATCATCAAGAATTTACATTTATAGTAGAACATTTGTGAAGAAGTAGGCCCAATTCACAACATTCATCAAAAAGTAGTAATGTTACCAAGCCTAGTAATTCTCCATCAAAAGAACATTGACAATTTCTAATATAAAGTAACAAGACAATATTGTTAATATCATCATTAGCTTTAATCAAATCAACAAAAATTCAAATGTATGAGTAACATATCAAAACCTTTCATGGATATCATTATACTAAAGTAAAAAGAAATCATATATATATAAAAAGAAATCATATATATATATATATATATATATATATATATATATGAATTAAATACTAATATGACAAAAAATAAGTTGTATGATCCCCATATATAAATATAAAAGTCAAAATGGTAAAGATATAATAGTTATACATCAACAATAATACATGTAAATATAATCTAAAATGTAGTATGCTCATGGATAGCTAGTAGCTAGCTTGCACCACCAATATCATCATTAAGATCATGGTCATGATCCTCAAAATGATCGTAAAACTCACCATCTTGATCAACCTCATCACTATCGTCATCGTCATCATCGTCATCATCATCTTCTTCTTCTCTTATCTTTGAAGCAAACTCATCAATTGTTTTGATCTAAAAATAAATCAATATTAGATGCTAGTATTAATTTCATACCATAATGCATCTTTCTATTATATTTATAATACTAGCACAACAACATAAAATGTTGTTGGTGTACACTCATCGACGTCATTTAAGGGATGAGAAAGGAAATGACGTAGATCGACGTATACCAACAACATTTTATGTTGTTGTGCTAGTTACCAGACCGCGTTTGAGTAGGAAAATAATAGTACTAATATGATTGTTATTCTAATTATTATTATTATTATTTAAAAATTAAATATTAAATCATGTAATTATTATTACTAATATTAACATTAATAATAATAATAATAATAATAATAACAATAATAATAATAATAATACTATTATTATTATTATTATTATTATTATTATTATTATGATGATGATGGTACCCTTAAAATTGTTAAATTGTTTTTTTTAATAATAAGAATAATAATAAAACAAATAAAACTAATTATTGATTGTGGTATCTTTAAAATTTTTAAATTGCTTTTTAATAATAAGAATAATAATAAAACTAATAATAATAATTAGTAATATTGTTAATAGTAATATTTTAATAATAATAATAATGATAATAATAACAATAATAAATATAATTAGTATCAATTATTTTATTACAATAATTAAAATAAGTATAAAAATAAAAATAAAAATAATAATAAAATATAATGATGATGATGATCAATTTTTTCATTAAATTGTATCTTTAATAATAATAATAATAATATTCTTATTATTATTAGTAGTATTATTAAAATAAAAGGGAAACAATATTATTTTTTAAATTTGTATAGTAGTGTATAATAGTGTGATAAAATAATATGGGGAAAAAGTAAAAATAAATTTATTTTATATTAAACAAATAAATAATTATTTTTGTATTTTTCTTTTGTAAATATTATTCTTAAAAAAATATTTAAATTCTTGTATTTAAAAGTAAACATTAAAAAATATAGCTTTAGAAAATAAGTTTTTGTATAATATTTTATTTTTTGAATATTTATTTAATTTATTCACAATAAATTTTTATGGAAATGAATTTCGTCAGTATGATTGACATGGTCAACCATACCCATGCTTAGAGATAGACACTATGGCCAACCATCGTTGTTAACCATGGTTGACCATGGTCATCTCCACCATGGTTGGCCATGTGCAACGATGAACATGACCATGGTTGACAATGACATGGTTAATTATTTTGAGCCTATTTGAACACATGGTCAACCTAGAAATGGGAAGCATATCTTTGACATGATGTAGTCAAGACCACTATCATTACATCCATGATTGACCAAGTTGACCACAATCAACCAAGGTTGACATCCATAAGCATGGATGACAAAACTTGAACATAGTCATGCAACGCACAAATTACATGGTCACCCATGGTCTTGTCATACCTTGCTTCATCTAGTTTGTATACCATGGACATGGTTGACTTGGTTGTCAGACCATGGGCATGGTTGACATGATTACCATACCATGGTCATGGTTGACATGATTGTGATATTATGGACATGGTTATCATGGTTCAGCATGTTGGACCAAGGTGTTAATATTGTTTGACGTACTTGGCATGACCATACTTGGGCATGCTTGACAATGTTGTGTTTATTGACCATAGTTTCCTTGTCTATAATGTTTGACGTGATAGTCATGATTGACATGCTTCAATGGTTGCTATGTTTGAAGGTATAGAAAATTTTTGTTGTGATCTACGAAACATTTGTCGGTATATGAACACTTTGTCAGTAGATCTAAAGTTAGTCGGTATATGTAAAATTTGTCACTATATTAAAAGTGGGTCGCTATGGTTTTATGGTAAGTTGAAAAGTGTTGCCGCTTTATGAAAAGGTTGTGGCCATATAAAAAGTTTGTTGCTATATGAAATGTTTGTGGCAATGGTTTTATGAATATATGAATAGTTTGTCGCTATATCAAAGTTGTCGCTATATCAAAAGGTTGTCGCTATACTAAAATATCGTCACCATGATTTATGAATAAGTCAAAAGTCTGTCACTATATAAAGAGTTGTTCGCAAAGACAAAAGTTTATGGATATATGTAAACTTTGTTGGTATAAGAAAAGTTTGATGCCATGCCAGAAGCTTGTCACGATGGTTTTATGACTATATTAGAAGTTTGTCTGTATATAAAAATTTTGTCGCTAGAGGAAAAGTTTGGCACCATGGTTTTATGATTATATGAAAAGGTTGTCGCTATACCAGAAGTTTGTCGATATAGTACAAGTGTCACTATGGCTTTATGATGAAATAAAAAAAGTTGTCGCTATTTCAAAAGTTTGTCCCAAACTGAAAAGTTGCTTGGTATAGTTTTATGATTAATTACTAATGTTGGTGATTGTATGAAAAGTTTGGCGGTGCATTAAAAGTTAGAGGCTATATTAAAAGTTTGTCATTATCATTTGTCTGAATATGAAAATTTTGTCAAAATGACCTTTCATGAATGGCATTATAGTAGTAACATTATTTGTATCAAACGTTTCTTGCTATGGTTTAATAATGACACCAAAAGTTTTTCACTATGCCAAAAGTGTGTCGCTATAGCGAAAGTTTGGCACTACATAAAAAATATGTCGCTATAGCAAAAGTTAGTCGCTGTATAAAATGTTTGTCGCGATATGGAAACTTTGTCGATAAAGTAAACGTTAGTTGCTATGGTTTTCTGAGTATATCAAATGTTTGTGTGGTTTTATGATGACACCAAAAGGTTGTTGCTATAAGAAAAGTTTGTCGCTATATCAAAAGTTTGGCTCTATATGAAAAGTATGTCGCTATTTCTCGCTATACCAAAAGTTGGTCGGTATATACAATGAATGGCTCTACATTAAAAGATGCTAGATAATTTTTGTCGCTTTGTAAATGTGTCGTTTTACCAAAAGTTTGGCACAATAGAAAAAATTTGTCGCTATATTAAAAGGCTTGAATCTATGGTTTTACGAATGTATGAAAAGTTTGAAGGTATAGCAAAAAGGTGTTGCGATATATGAAATGTTTGTTGGTATATGACAACTTACTCGTCATATCTAAAGTTAGTCGCTATATGTAAATTTTGTCAGTATATTAAAAGTGGGGTGCTATGGTTTATTTCTCATGTCAAAAGTTTCACCGCTTTATGAAAAGGATCTCGCCATAAAAAAAGTTTGTCACTACATGAAATGTTTGTCGCAATGGTTTTATGCTTAACTGAATAGTTTGTCCCTTTATCTAATTTGTGGCTACCCTAAAAAGGTTCGCGCTATATTAAAAGATTGTCTCCATGTTTTATGATTAAGTGAAAAGTATGCCTCTACATAAAGAGTTGTTCGCAAAATCAAAACTTTGTCCATATATGTCAAGTTTGTCGGTATATCAAAAGTCTATGGGTTTATGATGAATTAAAAAAAGTTGTTATTTTACAAGTTCGTTCCAATATGAAAATTTGCTTGGTATGGTTTTATTGTTAATTCCAAATTTTGGCGATTGTATCAACATTTTGTCGCTGTATTTAAAGTTAGATGGTATATTAAAAGTTTGTAGTCATCGTTTGTCACAATATTAAAAGTTTGTTGGAATTGTTTCATGAGTGGCATTAGAGTAGTTACATTATTGGTATCAAATGTTTCTCGCTGTATGAAATGTTTGTGGATCTATGACAAGATTGCCACACTGTTTCTTTATTATATGCAAATTCTGTCTGTGTATGAAAAGTTGGTCTCCATTGTTTTATGATTATAAAATCATAGGGTAAAAATAAATATTTATCATATCAAAAGTTCGTCGCTATATTTGCTGAAAGTATGTGATAAATGAAAATGCACTTTGACAATTTAGGCAACAAATGTTATAAGTTTTGAGTGATAACAATATCAATAGTGTGGTGCAATATCCTGAATTGAACACAGCCACATTTACTTGCCATTTAACATGTTGAAAGAAATGAAAAAGAAACCACAGTATAGTACTGCCAATTGCAAACAAAATAAAGGCATCATTTTTTTCTTCAAAAGTAGAAGCACACAATTAAAAATGTAAATTTTTTTTATTCAACTACATTTGACAGACATTTTTTTTCCACATTGTTGACAAAGTACTAAATAAGAGTAGTATTGCAACTTCATTCACGGATAACATTATTGAAATAGAGTAAAGCTTCAATATTTCAACTGCATAAAACAAGGAAGGAAATTTAACTATCATGGACATGATAACTTTGAGGTTCGACAACGCATTCCGTAATGATTGTGTTGTCTTGTATCGAGGATTTGTTACTTGTATATTAATGATGGAGGAAGTTAAAAGTCACTATATTTTTGTTAGTTTTTGGTATGCCTCTATGGTCTGCTACAATGTTCATGTCCCCTTCAATGCAGCCGACCCTTTCTTCCAACTCTAGTTGTTTTCTTTTCAAATGTTCTATTTCATCACTGAATACGTGATTCACTTGTTGACGACCTATCCAGTCATTGGCATTGTTCTCATCTTGTTTGTAGCTCCAATCTTCCCATGCATCTGTTATGTTTCTGGATTCCATGCATAAATAATGAACATATTCCATCAAAGAAATGACTATGGACTGCAAGCAGCGAAATCCATGAAGGAGACAATAGGTTCAGTGAGAAAGCAGAAAATTTACTGAGCATGTTTCTAGCTCTTAATTTATGGTGGTTTTGTGTTCTTAGCTCAAGATTTTGAAATGAAATATATCTTTGGTTTTGTTACAGTTACCTTATCAAGACAAGTATGCTTAAATTTACCAAAAAAGAAAGGAACATCTTGGTTTCGCTAGACAT
This sequence comes from Pseudotsuga menziesii, assembly GCA_001517045.1. Classification (NCBI taxonomy): domain Eukaryota; kingdom Viridiplantae; phylum Streptophyta; class Pinopsida; order Pinales; family Pinaceae; genus Pseudotsuga; species Pseudotsuga menziesii. The sequence continues at coordinate 109,795 of LPNX010132097.1, read as the reverse complement.
AGAGAAAAAATCCTCTATTTGGACTAATCTTCTTATTTTTTGGACACTTCTCCTAGAATTTGGTTGAGTTCCACGAGTGCTGACCTAGTTTTCCATGTGGAAAGTCAACCACTAGTACTCTTGTTTTATACTCTATGTATTTTCTAGTAATTTAATATAGAATTGCTATCTTACCAAAAAAAATTATGCTAAAATAATAATGCTTGAATCTCATTGGTACTTTCTTTGTTGTTTTTATTGGTATGTCAAGAACATCACGTAGCCATTACAAATAGTAATTAGGTGCATATGTAACCATATATCCAACATAATAACTAGGTGCATCTATAACAATATGTTATGAATACATCTACAACCATGTCCCATATAATAATTATTTGCATCTATAATAATATGTAATGACTAAAAAAATGTGGTGTAAGTAAAAATGACAAAAGAAAAAGAAAATATATCAGTGTAATAAAATAAACTAGCATAGATCCATCTCAACTTCAATCTATCAAGTGGCCAAAAAAATCAAATACCCGGTAAAGTTAGAGTTAAGATACATTGATGTTGATTATTATTGTTGTTATTATGTTTATATTATTTTAATAACTGCATATGTTTATTTATGTTTGGATGGAAAAGTAAATGAACAATTTCCAACTCATATCCATATAAACACTAACATTATTATGCTTACATAGTATTATTAAAAAACATGTGTTAGATATTTATTCCTTTCAATTGAGATCCCACGCTACATATAATAACAATGAGACTTGAATAAGGGAAGATAAAAGATGAGTAATACATATAGAATGAGTTGTGTTTTATTTAGAAGGTATATTTGTTTATTAGTGTACACCGTTATAAGTTTTCTATGTTTAACTTATTGAAATGACTAAGTATATTCCTCATGCAAGTTTCAATTATTTAATTTTGTTAATTATTATAAGTTACATATAATTTAGAAACATTCTATTTGTTGAGAAATGGGTTATCAAGTTGTTTAAAAAAATAATTTTTTTGTAGGTATGCTTGTTAATTATATGCTTTTGCTTATAAAATTTTATTTAATTTCATGTTTTCTTTATGCCCAGAGTTGATAATTGTCTTTAGCTTTTTGTAATTATTTAAATAAGTGAAACGATCATTAAAGTTATTGAAGATGTACTTGTTAATTCTTGTGTGCAAAATTTTGTTGGCATGCTCGCGGAAGCTAAATATCCATCGAGGTGAATTCCCACAAGGTTAATCCAGGAGAACAACAAAACCCTTGTAGTGTAACATGTGACAAAGTTAACATACTATACAAATAACCTCATACCATGTTCTAATCCAAATCTATACAAATATATTTTGAAATATAAAACTTAACTTCCAATTTTAGAAAAAACAACTTTAAAGCAGAATTTATCATTAATCTACATGATCCATTTTAAAATTTATCCACCAAAAAATTGTGGTCTCCAACAATAATGTACTCTGCTCAGACCTGAATATCTTACTCCGCCAAACTGGTATTTTAGAAGCGGACGTTTAAATTATCCACCATTTTGGTAATCTTCGGTTGAGCTTTGGATGCCTGGCTTGACCAGTTGCAATTAAATTCGTGCAGTTAAAGAAAGCTACATGACTGCTTCTGTTCTGGTTTGGTTTGTGCACATGCACTCGGGAATAGGGTAAACCACCACACCACGCCCTGGTTTCTTTGTCCTCAATACCGGTTTCCCTAGAGATTTTTTATGCAGACGTCTAACAATCTTGTTAAAATCTTCTTTAGCCATTGTTTTGTTAAGGAAGTGAGGGAGCATCTGTTTTTTGTTGGGAGTTATGTGCTTTCTGTGGCCCTGTTGCACAATCATATACATGATCAATAAATTCCATGGTGCAGAATATGCTATACAATTCTAATCACAACACAGAGAAGAAGAGAGCACCTGAATCACACGGCCCATGCTTCCTCCATGTGATGCCATGAAAACATTGTTGTTTAGTGCCACAATGTAATCGATTGCAGCAAGGAGCGATGCTCTGTTGCTCAGAGGTTCGAGCTCGTCTGGCAAGGCCAGGTTCTGCTTGTTGTAAAGATTTGGGAAGTGTTTGATCAGAGGCTCCAGCGCCTTCTTCCCAGTATATGAGGATTTTTTTCGGCGCTCCCAGGGCTTTAAGAATCCTGTTACAAGTATGCCCAAGATGAATGAATGAGAATTTTAAAGAATAGGCCATCTAGGTATTCATGCATGGTTAAAAGAAGAAGAGGGGAAGAAAATAACCCGGCGACTTCCATGGCATTAAGAGGGAAGAGACCAGCAAGCTAGCTCTTTGTGTTAGTCATGTTGGATTTTGATGTGAGGAAATCTGGATGGCTTCTGCGTTTCTGTTGGATTATTTGGTCGTATTCTGGAGCCAAGCTGGGAAGGCATCTGGTTCTAACCCACACATCTTTCTCGAGACGTAAATGAAGAGCTATGCGAGGACCCTTTTCCCGCATTCTTTTCGCCAGCATGTTCCCCAGTTCTTGAATTGGTGCTGCAAAATGTAAGGCCTGGAAGGCGACCTGGTACACAAACATACCATACTAGTGTATTAAGAAATCGTCTGTCGTCTATTGCAAATTAGGACTGGTCAATAATTAGTAGCCAAAATGAACCTTGCATCGGAGGTTTTGAAGATCGCAAGGAAGATCCTTGGAAAGTCTCGAATCCAATTTTCGAAGAACTAGAACCCTTCTACACAGCGCACTATGCATAAACCCTTCGTTTTCTTCAGCGTAACTGTGTGCTCGCGTCCCTTCCACTTCAGGTGCCAGCTTGTTTAGTTCATCAAAAATCCTTTGCACTCTGGTTTAGTTAATTAACTTAAATAAAATTAAATAAAATAAAAACAAAGTATAATATAATTGTAATTAAAATTTTTGTGTCTTGACTAAAAAATGCAAAAAATAGAATTAAATAACAGTTTTATTCAAAGATATAAACACATTAAGTAATTTAAGAAGTATGAAATGTCAATAACAATATTGATCTTCTCCATATTTTTATGATAACACTATTTTATATTGGTATTTCACTAAATTGGATTTAGATTGGACTTGATTATGGTAGGATCCAAGTTTAAATTTTGAGAGTTAAAATATCAGTTAGAAAGTATGTTAACATTGTGTTGCATTGATAATTTCTCGAAATTACATTTTATTAGAGTTTATCATCTTATACATTGCTAACATAAAATTCAACCTATACGGTTTATATTTGTAGTGTTTATAAATTTCATTTATCAAGGATATATAGCATTTTCATTGATAAAAAAAAGTATACAGTCAAATTGTTCAACAAATAGATACAATATGTTTTATGTATTAAAAAATTTATTTGAAACTTCCAGTTCAGTCAACAAGCCTAAGCCTACAAACTGGACATTCTTACTACTATATGGTTGTAATCTTTATTCTTAATAACTATTTATTCTAATAAATTGTCCATACAATTATATGGAACAACAAAACATATGAAAAACATGATTTAATTAACTGAATTCATGTCCATTATGAGATTCCTTCATTTCTTCTTCACCAATCTCCTGCTTTCCAGGTATTGCTTGGTTTGTTGCTTCTTCATGCTCCCCTGGTGCATGTTGAACTATAATTTCCTCCCTGAGTGTTTCCTTGAATAAACCTATGAAACCTCAAGGCCGATCTCGAATGCAGTTTAGTATTTTATAAATATAACCTCAAGGATTCCACGAGTGCTTCCTTGACTAGACCCAGGGATCCTTTTGCAGATATAATTTAGTATTTTATCAAGTCCCTAATATAATATTGTTTCATGTGATCTACAATGAAATTAATCATATGATAATATGCCCATAAAGCTTTATCCGCGTAGAGATTGGGCCAAGAGTTATACTTTGAATCATAGCCATCGACAATGGATGCTTACTGAAATGATATCTAATGTAAAAGGTAGAAATTGAAATATTACAGGGTTTTACTTGTTGATGCTTGCCTAGGAATCTATTTATATATTATTAGTTGTGTTTCATGTTATCTACAGTGAAATTAATCTAATAATAATATGCCCATAAAGCTTAGTCATGTAGAGATTGGGCCAAGAGTTATATTTTGAATCATAGTCATCATCAATGAATGTTTACTGAAATGATATCTAGTGTAAAATGTAGAAATTGAAATATTACAGGGTTTTACTTGTTGATTCTTTTCTAGGTATCTATTTATATACTATTAGGCGTGCTTTACTCATTGAATTGATTGAAAAAGAGTATGTGAGCATGAGTTCATCCCATCAGTAGAACTTCCCATAACTAGGCATTCATGAATAGAATGAGATGCGGAAGATAACTAAATCACTCATATTTAGGTGGAAGAGAACTATTCCTTGTAACCACGGGGATTGATATTTATCGGCTCTATCAACTCTCTCTGGAAATTTCTTATTCTATTATAATTGTAGGAATTTTGTGAGACCTACATTGAATCACTTACAATTCTAGTCCTAGAAGAGTCGACTAGTGGATGATATTTAATCCTTTGCTTGAAAGGTTGGTATTCAAAGAAAGATCTTCTTGTGCTAAAAACAAACAACACAAATCTTCCATATCTTGTGGTTGCACATGTCTTGTATAGACTTGTTCTGGTAAAGTAGCTGAGGGGAAGCATAAATTCTAGCAGAAATGGAGCCTTTATCTTTGATAGATCATGTGTAATTGCAGAGCAACAAGAAGCAACTAGGAAAGAGGGCCTTGATTTCACTTATACAATCATGGTACTTGGGAAGATGAGTTGGTAAGAGTGCAACCATCAATTCAATTTTTGATGAGGTGAAGTCTGTAACAAATGCATTTCAAGTAGGAACAAAGAAGGTGTATGAGATTGCAGGAAGAGTTTGAGGAATTAACACTAGGGTGATTGATACACCTGGGCTTCTAGCTTCTTTTGACGATCGACGTCATAATGAGAATATCTTAAATTAGTCAAGAATTTTATAAGCATACAATTCTAGATATTGTTTTATATTTTGATTGACCTGATATGTAGAGTAGGGACTATGGATTTCTTCCACCATTGCGCACTATTACAGAAAATTTTGGTTCAGACTATCTGGTTTAATTCCATTGTAGTCCTCACCCATGCTACATCTACTCCACCTAGGCCAAATGGGACTCCTCTGATCCAAATGGGAATCCTATGAGCTATAAGATTTTGTATCCCACCGCTTTCATGTGGTTCAATAGGTTATTCGTCAAACAACTAGAGACATGCGACTTATGAATATTGTATCTCTGGTGGAGAATCATTCTCACTGCAGCAGGACCAATAGGGCGGGCCAGAGAGTTCTACCAAATAGGCATATCTTGAAGCCTCAATTACTATTACTTTGCTTTGCATCTAAAATCCCGGTTGAAGGAAATGCACTCCTAAAGTTGCAATATAGCATGCATGGTGAACCATTTGGTTCTCTCCCAGGATTCTCACATTTTCCTTTCCTCTTGTCTTCTCTAATGTAGTTGAGTACTTAGATGAAGTTGCCAGAAGACAAATTGGGAAATGAGGATGTCTTAGATGAGGATTTGGATGGGGAATTAGATACAAAATATGTGTTAAGAGTATGATAAATTACCTCCTTTCATGTGTTTAATAAAGTCTCAAGTATATAAGTTGAGTAAAGAGAAAAGGAAAAAATACTCCGATGAGTTGGAGTACAAAGAAAAATTGTTTATGAAATGATACATATGAAGAAGCTACCGATCTCCCATTAGATTATTGGAAAGAGTTACATGATAACAAAGTACTATATGGAAATGAACATGGAGAAGAGTAAAAATATTTTGGAGGGAAAGGAGCATTTCAACCAGTTTTAAAAAAAGATGAGGAAATGTTTTATTAAATTGATGAGGAACACCAGCTAGAAGGTGGACATTCATTCATAAATGAGTAGGATACAAGTGAGAAGAAAAATGAGGATGCAATGGAAGGTGTTCAAGTAAATGAAAAGCTTCTGGAAGTTGGAAATGGAGCAGTTGAACACTTTAAATATAAAGAAGAGAAGTTTGAAGAATCTATAGAGATCTAGTTAAAAGACGTTCATCCTTCAAAAAGTGAGTTTGAGATAAATTATACGAATATTGGAGAAAACAAGGGGAATCCATCTAAGGGAAATATTTGAAGGTGCTACAAATCACGATGAGACAATTGTCCCAGTGTCGCATCAATTAAATTATGAGTATCCAGTGGAAAAGATGCATGAAGAAAGTTAGGATGTAGCATAGGATAGGCTAGACAGTAGAGAAGAAAATGAAAAAATACTAGAACAAAGAGGATAATTATCTGAATCTATTGATAACCACAAGGATACAACTCTACAAGCAGTTAGAAAGGTGTCATTGTCTCAATTGTTAGAAGGATATGACACACCTGAACCAGTTGGCCTTGAAAATAAAACTAAAAATGAAATATTTTTTCTATGTGGTTTTGCTTATGCTGTGAGAAAGTTTGGCTTTACACTGTTTGGAATTTCTGATCTGTGTTTTGCGATGGCTTAGGTCTATCATGGACACTAGCAACATTCAAATTCTAGAAAAAAACTAACAAAAATAAACTTAAATAAACACCCTAAACAAACCTTCAAAGAGTAAAAAAAATCCCTAAAAAAGAGATTCTACCGTCTAAAATCCTAACAACATATTAAAAAAGGAGACAATATGTTTGGAAGGGTACCTTTTGGGCTTAAAAACAACATATAATAGTAGAATATGAAAAGCCTTAGTTTTCCTGTGTATCATGAAAGATGAAACTCTTACCTCTATTATAACTTATGGTCCCCTAGTTGAGTTCATAGATGCCTTGGTTTCTTTGGTGCATTATACTTGAGTCCTCTTTCTAAGTTGTGGTTTTCTTCAATGAAGGAGAGACAAATGTATGAAAAATGAGTATGTGAGAGGGTTTCTAGGGTTTAATACATAGTTTGATGAGTTTCATTTGGGACAACTAGGTTTCACTCGCGATGACTTGTTGTCACCTTCATTGAAGTAGAGAAAGATGTAGTAAAAATGAGTATGCCAGAGTGTTTGTAGGATTTTGTAGATATCCCAATGAGTTTGCCTGAGGACAACTGAATTTCACTCATGAGTGGTGTTACCCCTGTTTCAGTAAGGGGTGCCATTGATTAGTTCTTCATCATATGAGATTTGTGGTTTACCCATAGATCATTGATCATAGGTTCTTTAATGTAGATTAGATTGGTCCATGTTCCATAGATATTCCTAATAGATAAAAAAATAGGGTAGAAATAACCCTAGGAACTGAAATAGTAGCTAAATGCTAAGATGGTAAAACAATGTGGACAAAGTAAACATTGTAAAATATAGAGACGGGTTAAACAAAAAATGGGTGAACCTAAACTATAAGATCTTGAGTACATGTACATATTTCCTTGAAGGAAATAACATCAAGTGTGCAACAACTGCATTTTTTCTGGCTCAAAGTGACTAAGTTAGACTATAATTGGTGAGCTTATCTAGGTTTTTTGAGAACCTTTTGTATAAGATCTTAATAGATACTTTGGAGTCTTTGATATATAGGGACCAACTCAATCTAGTGGATGCAATTGCAATGCATAATATGGTTGTCTCCATTAGAAATGGTTGTCCCTAAGTTTATCATTGGTTCTAATGTTTAATTAATAAGAAGGAACACCAAGTACAAGCAATAAGTGGGCATATGGGAAAAAAACAATTATGGATAAGAAGATGAGTTCTATCAATGGAAAAATGGGTGCACAAACTAAGAAACCACTTTTCTCTTTTGGGGTCATCACTCGTGTTCAATATGTAGACATTCCTAATGGTCATTCATTCCTTGGTGTTCCTTGATACTATTGACATAACATTCTATATTGGCAAAAGGGTTGTTAGGAAATGGAATCGGATTGGAAAATTAAATAGAACTCACATTGAATTTTGGTGGCATAGTAGATTGCTTCTACCATAAGAGTACTGTACACCTGTATTGAATGTCATTAAGAAATTTGTCTGGTTCAATCGTCATGTTTGTCATATGCTAGGGAAATGACACGCCTCCTCCATAATGGGCCATGGCATAGAGAATGAAGATATAAGATCAATGACTTAGTGCCCTAGGTGACTTATTTCCTATCCTCACACCCTAAGATGCCTCCACTCAATCTTGCTGGAAAGACACAAGTTAAGGACTATGGCATAAATTTTATTGAAGTTAAGTTTAATCATCATGGTATTGTAATTGTTAGTATTTTAGCTAGACCCTCATTTGACGAATGAGTGAATGATATGGTGGGAGTGTTGGCCACTTTTCCCCACTTGCGTGACCCAGGTTATGCGTAGCCCTCCGATCCAATAACTACCTGAGATACTGGCCTCATAGAGCAAGCCCCATCAGCAACACCTACGAAGCAGGTGCAGTCTCACTCGAGATATCTCATATATGGGTAACCTTCAGAACCATGTTTCTACGACTGTCGGGGAAGTATAGTCCCTTGGCTCTCAACCAAGGAGCTCAACGAAGGCAACAAGGCGGCTGGATAGAGGAGTTGGTTCTACGCAAATGAGCACAACTGTATGTCATCGTGCATGACCTGAATTTCCTTTCCCCTCGCAGCTGGTGCAACTCGTGTGGCGCAACTGACTCACATCAATCGGCTCTATGACTTAAGTCGGGGTTCATAACGAGAATTATACAGAATGATATATATTTATACAGTTTCAATTCAGCGATACTGCATGCACACTATTTGCCGGAGCCTTTCTCCATGTAGGAAAAATATAATTCTGGCATTGTTCTTGCACTTGATGTCCTTATGGTCACAGAGGTTCTGGTAAGGCCTGCTAAGAAACTATACGGGGATATCCATAGGATGATAGTCTCGTGGCGAAGCCCATACTGCAAAAGAAATTAAAATTAAGAGCCAAGAGAAGTGAAACTTAGCTATGGGTTGTTCCTGTGTTTCTTGTGCATCGTCCAACAGTTCATTTAAGAGAAACTAGGACCAGTTAATGTGCACCCCCTGTGCACATTTTTTTGTGAGTTCTACTGTTGCAGCCGTGCATTCAGCTGACCTTATTTTGAGTAGGACTTTGCTACACAAGATATTTGTTGCTACTTGCACTGCACTATCCTCAATGGAGCTGATGAGAAAACCCTTTCCACAGCGGAGGAGCTGATACTTAGTCTTCATATCGTTTTTGTTTGTCTTTTCCCCCTCATTATTCAAGTATAGGGCCGGGTCAAATCCCTTCCATGGCAGACCTGTAATGTCCAAAATCAAGTCCACCGTCACCTCGTATGGTTTGTTCAGCCTAAGGTAGCTACCATGGAAGCACACAAGTAGCTGCTTAACATATATGCTGACTGGTCCAGAGTGGCCAAAGTGGGGCATAAGGAGCAGGTTTAATACACTAGACTGCTCCAATTCGTGTGCATAGTCTAGTGCATAGACAACGTCTGCCTCCGGTGGTTGGCCGACTTTTACTTCCATGAATTGATCTCTAGAGATGTCTAGCTTCCGAGTATCATAGTCTTCAAACTTTAATACCTGGAGCTTAGGCAAGATGGAATCCTGGGGTTTTGGGCCATCCTGGGGTTTTGTGATGCCCTCTAGAATAGTGGGTTCTTCTAGTAGCTCTGGAATCTTCACCGTTACTGCTACGACACCGGGCTTCCTGGGCGATACATAGGGCAGCAGTAAGTTCTTCTACTCTTCAGTGAGCTCTGCTTCTGGTGATGATGGTTGAACTAGGTCAGCTCTACAAGCTTTAGGTATTTTTCCCCCAGGGTCGGAGGAACTTGGGGGGTCGGTATTCAAGGATTGCATAGGGAGAAAAACTTGTGTTCTTGCTGGTTTCACTAACGGTTGGGAGGCAGTTACCTGTGTGAGTTGACTTCTTGTTTGTGATGGATGCGGTAGACTCTGCATCAAATTTTTGACAATCCTCGACTTTGGTACTACCTTCGACTTTTTCTGAGTCTTATTCATCTTCTTAGGCGGCCAAACTGGTTCAAGGTGTCCTTACTAGAGTGCTCACTATAACTGGAATATTTTACTGAGTAAGGTCTTTGGCTCTGAACGATGGCTCAGTCTGTGCAGCGGGCTTGACTCTTTGTATTGCAATTTTTTTTTAAAGGATTGCAGAAGTTTACGGTGGAAGACAAGGACAACTTATAAGAGACGAGTATTTAAGCTGACTAGATGGAGTGAAGGACCCTCTGGCGTATCACATGGGCTCGTCCTTTGCACACTTAAACTCCATTATGCATTTGTCAGGGCAGTTAAGGCACTCTACCAGATGGGACCAAAATGTCCGCTGCATTTTTCCTCGGGCCTACCGCTTTAATGCTACTGAATGTGTGGTGGTGCCGGATATTTTTCGAATTTCCACTTCCCTTACCGGCTGTCAGTGCCTTCTAGACGTTTGTCACTTTTGGCCAGCTGTCTTATGAAAAATCTGTCAAATTTTTTTTTTTTGTGCATCATGGCTTTATGGGGCTGTGTCACAGTCGTCGCGATAGGGTTTTAATCAACTGCCATTGATCATGCCCGCTACTGGTGTTCCATCTAGCTTATGTATTTTTACTGCGCCTGCTTCAGTAATATGCAAAACTATGTATGGACCTGACTAATGTGTTTTGAGCTTACCTGGATGCTTGATAAACTTACTATCATACATCAGAAGAAGTCCACCAACCTTGAAGTGCTTTGTTGTGATGTGGCGGTCATGCTAGGATTTCTGTCGCTGCTTTTCCACATTTTGATGGAAGCCTACAATAAACGGTCTTCTTCTATTTGAACCAGTTGTGCCAGCCTCTCTTCTACAACGCCGGTATATGTCATCTCTATTATCGCAGCAATTCGTAGGCTCAGGACAATATATTCCATGGGCATGACTGCTTCTTGTCCATAGACTAAACAAAAAGGGGTGTATCTAGTTAGTCATTTGCATGTTGTTCTATAGGACCATAATACTACTGAGACTTTCTGGTCCCAATCATCTCTGCGCACATTGCATACTATGGTCAATGCATTTTGAAGTACTTTGTTGAATGCCTCAACAATTCCATTTGCTTGAGGATGGTAGGGTGTTGTTTTCTTGTGTTGGATTTGGAATTTTGCATTTAGTTCAACAATTAGCTTATTTACAAAATGCGTAGCTTGGCCATTGATTAGGATGTTGGGACAACCAAATCTTGTGACGACGTTCTGAAAGAGGAAGTGGGCCGTAGTTGTAGCAGTACCATCTTTTACAGGTGCGGCCTCTGCCCATCTTGTCAAGTAATCTGTGGTAGTGATGATATAATGCGCACCAGTTCATTTTCCTAGTGGACTAATAAGGCCAACAAAATCCACTACCCATTTCTCAAAGTCCTGCAGTGTAATTTGTGGTGCATGTGGCATTTCATCACGTTACGATGGTTTCCATGTTCTTTGACACTTGTCATAATTATGATAGTATTTTCTTGTATCCATATGTACCATTGGCCACCAGAGTCCGGCTTGCAAAATCTTGCGCACTGTTGCTTTCTCGGCATAGTGTCCTCCCGAGACACCCTCATGAGCTCTCACCATTACCCATTGTCTTTCATGCTAAAAGACACACCTTCACAGTATTTCATTTGGTCCCAACTTATAGAGCTGTCCCGCTATGAGCTTGTAGTCTGAGGCCTTGACAACTAGCTTTTTCTTTTGCCATGTTGAATAATCTTCAGGTGCACACCTTGTATTAAGTAAGTGTATAATTGCATCGAATTCTTTATCAACAACATCTATAGAAAATAACTGCACATTTGGTAAATTGTCCTCTAAGTTGGTGGGTTCCTCCCCACTTTCAATTCATGATAAGTGGTCATGCCCAACATTTAGTCATCCTAGCTTCACAATTACTTCAAATTCAAACTCTTGAAATAGGAGGAGCCACCAGCATATTCCCCCCCCCAACATTGGCTTATTGACCAGGTATTTTAGCGTAGAATGATTAGTGAACATTTTGAAGTGTCCACCCAATAGATAATGTCTGAATTTTTGTAGTGCATAGACCATTGCAAGCCATTGTATTTTAGTTGTGGGATAATTTTTCTCTGTCGTTGATAGTTTCCTACTAACAAAGGTGATCGGGTGGTCAATTGCGCCATCTCCTGGTTGGGTTAACACTATGCCAAGCACAATCGATGAGGCATCAACATGTACATGGAATTCTTTTTTCCGATATGGAAATATTAATATTGGTGCAGTAGCCATTTTACCCTTTAGTTTATCCAGATTCTCCTGGTAGTTTTCATTCCATTCGAACTTGGCATCTTTTTTAACAGCTTCTCCATTGGGGCAGTTATCTTTGCATACCCTCTTATGAATTTCCTATAATACCTAGTGTGTCCCAATGTAGACCTAAGTTGCATGACTGATGTGGGCGAGGACAAGTCCAGGATAATTGCTACCTTTGTGGGGTCAACCAAGATTCCATCATGGGGTCAACCAAGATTCCATCGTGGCATACTACATGGCCCAGCAGTACACTGAAAGGCGCACAGAAGATACATTTTCTCAAATTCAGCACAATTTGATACTGGCGACACCTCTCTAGCATCATGTGCAAATTTTTAGTATGGTCTCTTACCAGAACAAAGACCGTCGAGTCATCTAAGTATACTTCAAGAAAATTATGAATGAAATCTTTGAAAGCAGATACTACTATACTAGAAAAAATTGCAGGGCCATTTTTGAGGCCAAAGGGCATTGCCATGTATTGGTAGCATATCCATTTTGTTAGAAAGGTTGGCTTGTGTCGATCTTCTTGCACAATTTGGACCTGATGGTATCCTGAGAACCCGTCTGTGAATGGGTACATTTCTTGTCCACCAACGCTTTCCAAAACCTCATCCGTGAAGGGTGTAGGAAATTTATCATGCAAGCAGCAATCATTTAGTTTCTCAGCTTGACATAGATTCTGACTTCACCTGTCGCCTTTTTGTCCTGGATGATGATGGGGCTTATCCATCTCGATTCTTCAACTGGTTCAATAATTACTGCCTCCAACATGCAATCCATTTCTGCTTTTACTGTCTCCTTATAACATGGGTTTAATCTGTATGGCCGATGTTTCACTGGCCTTGCATTGGGTTTGAGTGGAAATTTCATTTCACCCAAATATCCTACTATTCCCTTCATCTCACTGAAATTTGTCGGGAATAGGTCCTGAAATTCATGTAATAGATCGATGATTTTGGCTACTGTTTCTTCATCCCAGTAGTCTCCAATGTTGGCAAATTTTGGGTTGTCCTCTGATCCAATGTTAACCTTTTTAACCTTTAGTGGCTTAATGAACTATTCACTGGAAATGCCGCTTCCTTCTACGTCGTGTGATCCTTCTGATTTTGGAATATTGATGTTAGTCGGATCATCGTCTGGGTCCCCAAAGAGATTATAGCACGTCATCCAATGCTAGACTGTCTCACAGCATTAGTGGGAATGCGCAACACAAGGTTGAGAATACACAATCTCTAGTGGGATCTCAACGAATATTTTTTCCTTAATAGTTTTCAACGCAATATCAACTGTAGTTTGTTCATCCGAAAATTGGAATGTGTAAGTGAATTTCTATGCAACTTCTTCCCATTCCCTTGTCTCCTGGTGCAACTCCATAGATTCATACCAGCCTCGTGGTGTCGTCTCAAGAGTATGGATGAAATGATGAACCCAATCCTGGCGAGGGTAGTTCGATAATGCTATGGAACATTGTTCCAAGTGTTCGACAGGATTGGATAACCCTATATATCTTTGGGTTACTATTGTAATTTCCTCTCCAAACCTTACTTCTAACAGCCTTTTGAATTGTGGCCATTTAGTTATGGTGCTCTTATGTGTACCCCACCATCGTGTGGGTGCAGCTTTTAATGCAAAGTCTAGTGCAGATAGTCGCTGTGGCTCTGTGACCAATTCTTCAAATTCAGTCAAGAACGCTGCCAAGTTAGGCAGTCCTTCATATGTGGGTAGTGGTCGCGATTGAGTTCCTACTCCTCTTATTGACTTAGTTATCGTAGCATATTTTCTCAATGAGACTTCATGTAATCGGTTCTTCCACTTATCTAGTGCCTCTCCTGAGTATGATGTACATGAACTCTCACATTTCCAACTTAGGTTACCATCTGCAGTAGGATTAATATAGTCTTCCTAAAGGGTGGTTATATTCTAGATGATGTCCTGGTGGTCACCATGCCCTTCGTTGAATATCGGTTCAACATACCTCGATCCTTCTAGCGGGTCAAGGGGTGCTGTCACATCCCCATGCCTCTGACCGACGAGGAGGATGTGAGCCATGGATTAAACCACCTGGGCTAACTGCCCATGAACATGTACAGGTTTAAAAATTACATAAAACAGAATGTTGAAAGAGAATGCATTGCAGTGTAACATGCACAAATGCAATTGTTTATCATACACCGCTATAATTATTCATTTTGCACAGCGGAACCAACATGCATTCACACAATTATTCTTCTCAACATGTTCATCATATCATTAACATAAATCATGCTTGCAGAAGTAAAAATTGACAGATCAGTTATCTTATGAAGGGGTCGATCCGCAACCAGCTACATCGCTGCAACGTTCCACCCAACCATAGGCCAGCGTGCTCCTTAATCTCTCAACAACACTGCCACCCCCAAGCTGGGCACGATTCTCCAAGAAATAAGGGAACAACAGGCTTACACGTAGCCAAGGATACACAAAACACACAGCCAAGCCAACAAAGTTGGGTTTATCAGGCCATTAAGGAGCTGGAGAAGGCAAATTGCTAAGCTGGTGAGCTCATTACAGAGCCAAGAAAACCTACACCAGAACTAGCCTAACTTCTAAGACACCCAAAACACACACAACACAAGGAATCAGTCCCTTCTCTGCTACACAGTCCCTCAGGCCCTGCATTCCCTTCCAGTGCTATTCAGGGGTGATGGGGAAGAAGGCCAGCCCTCTAGCTCTGTCTGTGTGGTTTCCAGCCACCAGGTTTATCAAGCAAATCTAAGCCAACATCCTTGCCCCTCCCACAGTCCGAAGACCAACCATTGCACTCAAGCAATTAATTTAGCTGTCACAGCTTAAACAGGGAAAACGATTTCTGAGTCGTTCTTGGCCCTCTTGTGGCCAAAACGACTCCCAATAATCGAATTACACAGTCCCAAATAAACAGTAAACATGGGGAAAGAACAATAGTTCCAATCTCAGCATTAAAATGACGGAAATTACACAACCATACCGGTCTGTAAGGAGAACATACAGCTGAGGACGTGAATGGCTCTTTTCAGGAAATCATGGGTGAAAACTCACACTCTTAGCTTGCTATGTGAGCCCCAAATGGAAGAATACCTGTGCGTGGGAAAACAATCCGATCCAGTGAGGAAAGGAATAGACAATGGAGGTCCTGCGTGAGTAAAAACAGCTCCGTTTTTGTCTGTAGATGAACAAACAACAGGAAGGACGTGAAATTTCAGTGCGTGGGTGCTCAGCAAACTCGTGGAGAGGAAGAAGAAATGTCTGTGTGAGGGATGAACAACAAAATCGTGGGTAGAGTGTGCGTGTGGGTGAGGACTGACAGTCCCGCCACACCCATTCCTAGACAATAACTGCCTCAACTGCCAGCAGAGATTCTTAATGAAAGTGGTTGGAAATAAACAAGGTAAGAAGACACATGGGTTTTCACCCTATTGATCAAGGTTTGACAAATTTCCCCACATCCTTATCCTTGGGAAAATCATGCCCCCTTTCGATTTAGTTGCCGTGATTGTAGCTAGTTGGGTTTGTTTAATTAATTATAGATGCATATTTACATGATGGCCAACATAATATATGCCGCATGCCCCGATATGCCATTGGTGACCATTTAAATCCCAAAACATAGCATAACCGATCAATGGTGGGGCCTTGGCCTTTAGCTCCACACCATGATCATTTACAATTTATACATCATATACATCTAATGCAACGGGGTCAAAACCGGGGCATTACATTCCCCTCCACCTTCAATAGCACTGTCCTCAGTGCTTACAGAATTGAACAAAATGCTACACTAGCATCGCCTCAGTGTTCCGCAAAATTGAACAAAAATGGATGTGCCAATCACATGGCATCCTCCAGCTCCCATGTAGCCTCTTCAGGCCCATAGTGCTCTCATTGCACCTTTACCTACCCTATGGATCGGTTCTGGAGCATGGTGACCTTCCTGTTGAGGATGCGCATTGGCTCGATTCAGAACTCTCCCTCGGGTTCCACCTGAATCACATCCCAATTTATCACATGGTTAGGATCATGTACATATCTCTTAAGCAAAGAAACATGAAAAACATTAAGAGCTCTAGTGCTAGCAGGCAATGAAAGTCTATATGCAACTGGCCCTATCCTTTCAAGCACTTCAAACGACCCACAGTATCTTGGTGACAACTTGGCACAACTTCCAAGTTTCAAGGAACTCTTCCTTGCCCTCACTCTGAAGTAAACATGATCCCCAACACTGAACTCCCTGTTCACCCTATGCTTATCTGCATAGCTTTTCTATCAGTCCTGTGCTGCTTGCAGCTTCTGCCTGATCTTTACAACCTCTTGCTCCATTTCCTTGAGCAAGTCCGGTCCAAGCACAATCTTGTTCACCGGATTGTCCCAAGTCAGTGGTGTCCTACACCTTCTTCCATACAAAGCTTCATACGGACTCATCCCCAAGGATGCTTGACGTCCATTGTTATAAGCAAACTCTACCAAGTGCAAGTAATCTTCCCACTTGGTTGGTTTGTCCATTACATACATGCGAAGCATGTCTTCAATCACCTGATTAACTCTTTCTATCTGCCCATCTGTCTGAGGATGGTATGCAGTGCTGAAGTTTAGCTCTGTACCCAAATCTACAAACAACCCCTTCCAAAAGTTGGAAGTGAACTTGACATCTCTGTCAGAGACTATTGCCTTCGGCAATCCATGCAATTTGAATATCTCCTTCATGAAGATCTTTGCAATGTCATCCATCTGATGTGTAGACTTAACTGGTATAAAATGTGCCGCCTTTGTCAACTTGTCTACCACAACCATGATGGAATCATGTTTTCTCCAAGTCATTGGCAATCCTGTAATAAAATCCATGGAAACAAATTCCCATTTCCATTCTGGGACTGGCAAAGGCTGCAACAAACCTACCGGATGTTGATGCTCAACCTTAACCTGTTGACATTTCATACACCTTGAAATGTACTCAGCCATGTCCTTTTTCATACCTAGCCAAAAGTATTGCTTTCTGGCTGTAGCAATTGTCTTCTGATATCCTGGGTGACCAGAATACGGAGCCTGATGGATTTCATCCATAACAACTCTCCTCAAATTTGCTACATTTGGAATATAAACTCTACCTTTAAAGGTGAGAAGCCCATCTTCTTCCAATTTATATCCCTCATATCTCTTCTCAAGACTTTTCTGCCGCAACTTGTCTTTGACCTGTTCATACAATTCATCTCCAGCAACATGATCAACGATCTGCTGCCTCAAATCTGATTGGAAAATACTAAGAGATGCCACATGCATTTCTTTCATTTTCTTGCTAAGTGCATCAGCTACCTTATTCTCTTTTCTCTTTATGTGCTTTATTTCAAAATCAAACTCACATAAAAATTCTAGCCATCTTGCTTGCCTAGCATTCAGAGTAGGATGATCAAACAAATACTTCAGTCCACAGTGATCTATTCTGAGCTCAAATCTTCTACCCATCAAGTAATGTCTCCACATCTTGAGAGCATGTACTATGGATGCAAGCTCTAGATCATGAGTGGCATAGTTCTTCTCATGCTCTTTCAGCTTTCTTGACTCATAACATATCACATGGTTGTCTTGCATAAGGACTCCTCCAAGCCCTTGTCCGCAATGCATCGGTACACACCACAAAATCTTTCTCTGGATCTGCAACTTTCAATACTGGTGCACTGGTGAGAAGATTATTTAATTGCTGGAAGCTTTATTCACACCTCAATGTCCATTCGAACTTTATTCCCTTCTTTTGCAAAGAAGTGATGGCATGTGCAACTTTGGAGAATCCCTCAATGAATCTCCTGTAGTATCCTGCAAGTCCCATAAAAGATCTTACATCTGTCACATTTCTTGGAGTAGGCAAATTCATAATGGCTTCAATCTTTTCAGGGTCCACAGATATACCCTCCTTTGAGATAATGTGACCCAAGTACTGAATTCTATCTCTATAGAAGTCACACTTGCTCAGTTTTGCATACAGCTATTGCTCCCTAAGCAAACTCAATGTCAATCTCAAATGCTCTTCATGTTCTTCCTCATTCTTAGAATAAACAAGAATGTCATCAAGAAAAACAAGAACAAACTTGTCCAAATACATGCTAAAGACACTATTCATAAGGCACATGAATGTAGCTGGTGCATTTGTGAGACCAAATGGTACCACTACAAACTCGTAATGCCCATACCTTGTCCTGAAGGCTATCTTATGAATGTCTTCATCCTTGATTCTCACCTGATGGTAACCAGACCTCAAGTCAATCTTGGAAAATACCTTTGCTCCCCTCATTTGATCAAAGAGGTCATCAATCCTAGGCAAAGGATATTTATTCTTCACAGTAACCTTGTTCAACTTCCTATAATCAATACATAGCCTGAGTGTACCATATTTCTTCTTTACAAACAGAACTGGTGCTCCCCACGGAGACACACGCGGCCAGATATACTTCTTTTCCAGCAACTCTTGCAGTTGCATCTTCAATTCTAGCATCTCCGGTGTACTCATCCTATAGGGTGCCTTGGACACTGGTGCTGCTCCTGGCACAAGTTCAATAGTGAAGTCAATGTCCCTCTTTGGAGGAAGCCCTGGAATCTCATCAGGAAACACATCCTTGAATTCCCATAACACCTGATGGTCCTCCAACCTAGGAGTTTCATCTCTCGTTTCCTCTAAAATCTGAGCTGCATACAACTGGCAACCCTTCCTACAGAACTTCTTTAATTGCATTGCCAAAACCTGCCTCACTGAAATCACCTTTGGAATTCCTTTCACAACTACTAGGTCCCCTTCTTCATTCATGCATTCAAAAGTCTTATTGTAACAGTCAAGATTCACCCTGTGAGCTTCTAACCAATCCATTCCAATGAGAACATCATAGGAACCAAGCGGTAGAACGTTCAAATCTACACAAGTGACCAACCCATTCATGACCAATGGACATTTCTCTACCACTTCACTGACCTTTCTCTTAGTTCTAGTGGCTAGCTCGACTAACCAAGACTTCCTATGCTTTACTTTCTTAAAAGCACAAATCTCCACTATTCTAGGAGTAATTTAACTGTGAGTAGAACCAGGGTCAATCAAAATAGAAATAGATTGCTCAGCAATATTACCTGCTACTTCAACCACAACTAACTGGTGATCTTCCTGGCGGTCCTCCAGTGCTGCATAAATTCTAGGTACTGCCCTTGCTACTTGATCCACTATTTCTGCTTCTTGCACGTTATAGGCTAGCCTTGTACTCTCATTCTCGAGTGGGAAATTCCTGCGCATGTGGGGTCCTCCACATTTCCAACATTGAAGTGGCCCTCTATTCTGTTGTGGGTCTTTAGGCTTTTCTTCGTTCAATCCAACTGGCTTACTCGCAGCTTGGGATGGCTGCTTTTGTTGATTCCTGAAGTTAGAAGGTTTGAAACCTTTCTTTCTCTGGTCAAACTTCTCATTCTTCTTGTCCTTCCACGCCTTATGGTAATCAGGTTTACCTTTTCTTTGCTCATAGCAATACTTAGATTTCCTTATTGCTTCTTCAAGAGTTCTAGGTTCATAAAACTCAATTCTATCTTTGTAAGACTGAGGTAATCCACTCAGAAAACGCTGGACCTTTACTTTTTCATCTCTGATGTATCGGACATACCTCAACAACTCCAAAAACTTATTAGCATATTCTTCCATGGTCTGCTGTCCCAATCTCAGCTCATGGAAATCCTTAATCTTATCATCATAATACTTGTTAGATAGGTATTTCTGCTTAAAATACTTCTTGAACTGCTTCCACTTCAATCTCCTTTCACGGATTCTCTTTACCTGCTTGAATTGTTCCCACCAAATGGATGTTCTTCCATTCAGGTTGAATATGGAAACTCTTGTCTTCATGTTTCTTGAATAATCATGTACTTGAAAGTACTTCTTAATACCAAGAAGCCAAGCTTCAGCCTCTTGTCCAGTCTTTACCTCACCATCAAACGTAGGAGGTTTATCTTTCTTAAATTCATCTCGAGAGCGATCCCTATGGTGTCTCTTTCTTTTTCTTTTATGAGAAGAAAAGCTTGAATCCCCGCTGGATTCTTCAGAATTAGATGATCCACTAGAAGTCCTTATCCTTCTCCTAGTACTGCTCTTACTGCCTTTTGGTCTTGCTGTACCTCGTCCAGAGTCTATCTTTCTCTGCAAGTCTGTCAAACTCTGCAACATTGCAGCATTCAACTGATGCTGCTCTTCCCGGGCTTTAATCAAGCTTCTCATGGTAGCTGCAACATCTGACGGGGTCTCTTGGATTCTCCTTCCATTAGACTCAATGTCATCATTCCTATTACGGACATTTTCTCCCATGGCACCTTCTGCTTGCTTGTAGGAATCCCGAGCATCATACCCATCATGGGTTCTCATACTGAACCACCCCTTACTTACAAAACTGCACTACCTTGAATGTTGCCCTGGAAGGTGACTATGACTCTGCAAACGTGTTAATAACACAAACGTTAGAAGCATAGCATATAAATCAGAATCACTTACCTTCTTCCTGGAGTAACCATAAAATAACAATTTTCCCCAAACACACAAAATTTTCCTCATCAAGAATGTCCATCTGAGGGGGACGACGGGGTCAAGGGGGCTTGCCCTCGTTTTTTTTTTTGTAAATCATTGTTTTTTGTGCAATCTGGCGCATTAGATCGCTGCCTCTTTTCTCATTTTTCCAGCCCTGAAATTTCACTGAGAAACAGTAAAAAATCCCACTGGAAAACAGTTAAAATCTGCTGGAAAAATCTCATGGAAAACTCAAATTTCCCCCCTTGCACAGAATCGGATCTCATTCCACTATTCCTTCCGCTGAATCGGCTGTCGGATGTCTTTCCACATTGGAAGCCAAATGACTTTGGCTTCTGCAATGGCGGACGAAAAACTGCTTTCTCTTCCGCAACGACGGACGTAGGAAGCATTCTCTCTTCCGCAATGGCGGACGTCGGAAGAATTCTCTCTTCCGCAACGGTGGACGTCGGAAGCATTGTCTCTTCCGCAACGGCGGATGTCAGAAGCATTCTTTCTTCCGCAACGACGGACGTTGGAATCATTCTCTCTTCCGCAATGGCGGACATTGTAAGCATTCTTTCTTTCGCAACGATGGATGTCGGAAGCATTATTTCTTCCGTAACGGCGGACGTCAGACTACTTTCCCTTCCGATTGGCCACCCTTTACTTAGAAATTTCCACGATTTTCTTCTCCGTTGGAAGTCTTAGCGGTTTGGACTTCTGCAACGGCAGACGGGGAACCACTTTCTCTTCCGATTTGGCAGAAGCTCACTTCACGAATTCTTCCGCAACGGTCGGAAGTCCCACTTCAAGAACTCTTCCGCAACGGCAGAAATTTCTCCATTTTTCTTTCTTCTTCCCACCGAATGTAGCTCCAGTCGGTAGTCGGACAACTTCCCCATCGGTCGCTTAACCGCTTTTCATCCGCAACGGCGGAGGTTAGCTCCTTGAACCCTTCCTTAACGGTGGACATCTTTCCTCATCAGAAGACTTGTTCCTTTTCTTCTGCAACGGTGGAACACAACCTGAACTTCTTCCGCAACGGCGAAAGTCAATTCCTCTGGTGGTCCGACTATCAACACTTAAACAAAATTTTAAATTCTTACAGTCTTCGCTTGATTCGACTAGGCAGAATGAGATACATCTCTGTCAGTTGCTCCTTCTCGGCCCATAGAGGCCCATTGCTGCAACGCAGGCTTTGATACCATACTGTCACGTCCCCATGCCTCTGACCGGTGAGGAGGACGCGAGCCGTGGCTTAAACCACCCGGGCTAACCGCCCATGAACATGTACAGGTTTAAAAATTACATAAAACAGAATGCTGAAAGAGAATGCATTGCAGTGTAACATGCATGAATGCAACTGTTTATCATACACCGCTATAATTATTCATTTTGCATAGCGGAACCAACATGCATTCACACAATTATTCTTTTCAACATGTTCATCAAATCATTAACATAAATCATGCTTGCAGAAGTAAAAATGGACAGATCACTTATCTTATGAAGGGGTCGATCCGCAACCAGCTACATTGCTACAACGTTCCACCCAACCATTGGCCAGTGTGCTCCTTAATATCTCAGCAACGCTACCACCCCCGAGCTGGGCACGATTCTCCAAGAAATAAGGGAACAACAGGCTTACACGTAGCCAAGGATACAAAAAACACACAACCAAGCCAACAGAGTTGGGTTTATTAGGCCATTAAGGAGCTGGAGAAGGAAAATTGCTAAGCTAGTGAGCTCATTACAGAGCCAAGAACACCTACACCAGAACTAGCCTAACCTCTAAGACACCCAAAACACACCCAACACAAGGAATCAGTCCCTTCTTTGCTACACAGTCCCTCAGGCCTTGCATTCCCTTCCAGTGCTATTCAGGGGTGATGGGGAAGAAGGCCAGCCCTCTAGCTCTGTCTGTGTGGTTTCTAGCCACCAGGTTTATCAAGCAAATCTAAGCCAACATCCTTGCCCCTCCCACAGTCCGAAGACCAACCATTGCACTCAAGCAATTAATTTAGTTGTCACAGCTTAAACACGGAAAACAATTTCTGAGTCGTTCTTGGCCCTCTTGTGGCCAAAACGACTCCCAATAATCGAATTACACAGTCCCAACTAAACAGTAAACATGGGGAAAGAACAATAGTTCCAATCTCAGCATTAAAATGAAAGAAATTACACAACCATACCGGTCTGTAAGGAGAACATACAACTGAGGACGTGAATGGCTTTTTTTAGGAAATCGTGGGTGAAAACGCATAGCTCTCAGCTTGCTATGTGAGCCCCAAATGGAAGAATACCTGTGCGTGGGAAAACAATCCGACCCAATGAGGAAAGGAACAGACAATGGAGGTCCTGCGTGAGGAAAAATAGCTCCATTTTTGTCCATAGATGAACAAACAACAGGAAGGACGTGAAATTTCAGTGCATGGGTGCTCAGCAAACTCATGGAGAGGAAGAAGAAATGCCTGCGTGAGGGATGAACAACAAAATTGTGGGTAGAGTGTGCGTGTGGGTGAGGACTGACAGTCCTGCCACACCCATTCCTAGACAATAATTTCTTCAACTGCCAGCAGAGATTCTTAATGAAAGTGGTTGGAAATAAACAAGGTAAGAAGACACATGGGTTTTCACCCTATTGATCAAGGTTTGACAATTTTCCCCACATCCTTATCCTTGGGAAAATCATGCCCCCTTTCGATTTAGTTGCCGCGATCGTAGCTGGTCAGGTTTGTTTAATTAATTATAGATGCATATTTACATGATGGCCAACATAATATATGCCGCATGCCCCAATATGCCATCGGTGACCATTTAAATCCCAAAACATAGCATAACCGATCAATAGTGGGGCCTTGGCCTTTAGCTCCACACCATGATCATTTACAATTTATACATCATATACATCGAATGCAACGGGGTCAAAACCGGGGCATTACAGGTGCAACAACCTACATCTCATCATCTTCAAATGATAGGATCCTTCTTTTGAAATTTATGATCGTTTGGTTTTCCATTGCCTAATCAATCCCAAGTAGTGCAGGGTATGGGGTGGTATCGTCTACTATTTCTATGAATTCAAAGTCCGCAAAAGTGTGTAATCCTTCAATATCCACTTGAACTTGACCCAGCCTACCAACAAGGAGGACCTTTGCTTGATTTGAAAGCCTTAATTGAATGGGGGACCATTCTAAGGGTGTCTTACCCATTATTTCCCATGTTTGGCATGTTAAAATATTAACATTGGATCCTAGGTCGAGGATGATATAGTCCATATCATAATCACCGATTTGCATGGTCATCCTGAGTTCACGTCCTGTATTGAGCTTGATTTTGATACTGTTAACCTTCTTTGGCAGAGGTTCTCCCTCTGGAAGTGTTTCGATGAGTGCTTCTAGTTCTGTAATCGCTTCCTTATCCTTGATTAGCGCTAAACAAATTGACAATAAAGGTTTAAGTTTACTAACCTTATCGGCAATTTTTTTCGTACTTCATTGTTTAAATATCTTCTGGAATATTTCAGCCATATATTTCACTTGGCCTGAGGTAGATGGTTGTTCTGTGTTGATGAACTGTGCGTGTGTCGCAGGGTCTGTCTATGTGGCTTGGTCTGCACCTGTCATAGCACCTCCCCTAGTGACCACTACCACATTTGGTTCTCATGGTTCAATGAATTCATCTGTATATTGATATTGGCATTTGGATTGGGAGCATTTGGCGCAGAATTTGGTGTAGGGTTTGGTACCAGGTTGGATAGTCCAAGCTTCTGGGCTTGCCATCAAGGAATTAGCTGTGGGAATTGCTCCACATTGTGATCCTATCTACAGTATGAACAAGTCTTTGTAGGTTCTGGGCTGTCCCTAGCATAATGCCCCAGTACTCCACAATTGTAGCATACAACTAGCCCTCTTCCTCAGCCAAATCCTCATCCTCCCTAGCCCCTGGAATTGCCACCCCCCCTTTGAGGTGGTTGTAACAGGTATTGTGGTTGCTGGTACTGCTGTTGGTATAAGTTATATGGGTCTGCATTCTGAAATTGGGGTGCCATCTGAAATTGTTGCGGAGGTGGGAATTGTGGTGTAGCCTGAAACTGGGGAGGAGCCTGGAATTGAGGTGGGGTCTGTTCAATCTTTACTTTCTCTTCCATCTTCATCAAATATGCATCTATCGTTTTCTCCCTCATGAGTTGGTAATCCCTACAGTATTTTTCATCATGGCCTACAGATTTACAAAATTTACAATATAGACTGGTGGGTGTACATAACGTCTTCTGCATAAACAGGCAATCGGTGTCCTAGTGTCCTCTTGTTTTGCATATATTGCACCAAGGTAATCCTTGGATATTCAATGGGCTTGGCCCACTGGATTAAATGTAGTTCATATATTTCGGACATTCATCTTTGGTATGTCTGTTGGTCTGACATTGGGTACACCAGAGGTCTTTGTGTGTTTCTTTTCCCCTTTTCATATCTTGGAGTTGGGTAGTCAGATTAGCCAACTGAGACTGAATCTGTATCATTCTTGTGGCATCGTCCCCTATGGGCAAAACATATAGCTTCATTGCTAACTCCAATGCCTTCGTCTATGTTACAATCTTTTGCTGCATGAGCAGACCTCTTATATGTGGTAGTAGCACAGCAATAAACCACTCTTTATGCTATACATTCGACATCTGGAAACTAATCTTGGCCATCAGTGTTTTAAACTACTGGTCAAAGTCTCATACCATTTCTGCTGGAGCCTGCTTAATTTCCTTACTTTTGGTAATACATTGGGACTCTGATTTGGGCTTTTGGAACTCCAATATCATTGCCCACCGAATCTCCTCAAGAGTCTTCTGCGGGGTTCCTACTGGTGCGGCACAAAATTTCATGAACCAATCCAGGGCACGAACCCTTAGAGTCATGATCATCTGTGCCTTCTTTATATCGACATTATGCACTGAGCATGCCATCCAGACAGCTTCACAAAGAAACCAATGCTGTTCTAGGTATTTTGTTCCATTCCCATTAAAGGTAGGTAATCTAACATCTGTCCCCGCCATTAGGGTGGCGTTGGGATGGTTTGTTGGACCTCCTGATTTTACAGGATTTATGGGGATCACTGGTGGGCCTTCTTTCTCACCAGTCCTAACACTAGGACTGCTAGTGTTCACAAGGGGTTCAGGTGATGGACTTCTAGGTCTTGGTCTGGGTGATGTCTCTGGAATACTATAGTCAGGTCCTATTCTTAGCGATTCTACAGACCCTTCCAATTCTTGTCTCTCAGAAAACAGGCTATACTCCTCCTCTTTGTCATAGGATCCTTTGTCTAGGTATGACTCACATCCATATTCACCCTCCCTCGGCAAGCTATAGGCCCTCCTTCCTCCTATTACCTTTCTCCTCTTTCCTGATCGGAACCTCCTTCCGCTTCTCAAGAATCCAGTGCCTAACTCATCCTCAAAACTTCCCGACAACATCTCTTCTTAATACCTTCCATATAACTTCTCACTCTTACACAACATATCCGCTCCACAAACTGTGCTACTCATTCACTATGACAGTTGCCCTATCCAATTTCTTGCGTTCGCCTGTCTTTCATCGGCTTCTTCTCACGTGAACATCATCATTTTAGCATCCAGCCGATATTCTATCTTTGTTCATTGAGTGCCATAACATCTCCCCGATTTAATCAAAAGGGGCCTGGCAACGGAACCTTGTTGGCCACTTTTCCCCACTTGCACAACCCAGGTTCTGCGTAGCCCATCGATCCAACAACTACCCGAGGTACCGGCCCGATAGAGCAAGACCCATCGGAAACACCTACGAAGCAGGTG
Organism: Pseudotsuga menziesii; assembly: GCA_001517045.1. Taxonomy (NCBI): domain Eukaryota; kingdom Viridiplantae; phylum Streptophyta; class Pinopsida; order Pinales; family Pinaceae; genus Pseudotsuga; species Pseudotsuga menziesii. Next base: position 83,142 of record LPNX010132097.1, on the reverse strand, counting down.
CAGTCTCACCCGAGATATCTCATGGATGGGTAACCGCCAGAACCATGTTTTCGCAATTGTCGGGGAAGTATAGTCCCTTGTTTCGCAACCAAGGAGCTCAATGAAGGTAGCAGGGCTGCTGGACGGAGTAGTCGGTTTTGCGCGAATGAGCACAACTGTATGTCATCGTGCATGACCTGAATTTCCTTTCCCCCTCGTATCTGGTGCAAGTCGTGCGGCACAACTGACTCACATCAATCGACTCTATGACTTAAGTTGGGGTTCATAATGGGAATTATACATAATGATATATATTTATACAGTTTCAATTCAGCAAGATATCATGTTCACCCATCTACCAATTGCAAGAAACTAACAGAAACAGAACCAAATTTGACATTGTGTGGAAAAATTAATCAGTCACATAAACATTCACCACATTAATCACTCATTTGGACATAAAAATAACGTGGAAACCCATCTGGGAAAAACCACTAAGGTGCTCTTCATCTGGCATGAGAAAGGATATAACACCTTATAGTATGCAGGATATAGACTGATCTTGAGATATATATTTAAGTTCAGACTCATAGTTCTCATGCTCTCTGTCTTATTTCTCCTAATCTACTGCTACTACCTACAGATCCACACACAGCTTGGATCGACTCTCCTAGCATCTGCACCGCTCTAGCAGAGCTTTCTCCTTCCACTATTCTAATTACCTTTCTCTTAGATCTGCTCTCTGCAACTGTATACATATCTCATCTATTGAATCCATTCCATAATTATGACTAACAAAAAGAAACCTTCTAACTATTAAATCTCTCCTATTTATAACATTTTGCATGACCCTATTGGGTTGACTGCTTACAGGCAGTCTGTTAACTGTCACCATCAGCCACCCCCCAAGCTATAGATGTGGTGATCATGACTCGACACGAGGCACTAACGACCTTAATTATAGTGTGCTTTCACTCATGTGGCATCTGTCGACTTAAGTCGAATTCTGCACCCACGACCGCCCTATAGCTTTTCGGCTATTTTCCCCATGTGCGCTTCTGCGCTTGCCTTTCTTTTGCTGCGCACCTCTCTATTCTACCTTTGCAGGTGCTTTCCATCCTTCGCGATCTTCCTTTTCTTCTATTGCGCATGCGAACTTCCTTTTTGTGCCCCTTTATCGGGCCAACAGGGAGCAAGAAAAAAAGAACATGATTAAATAAACCATTAATGTGGGAAACAAAAGAGTGGGTACCGTGTTTGAGGAAATTGGCTTGGAATCCTTCCTCCTCTGCAACTTGAACAGTTCTCTTAGTATTGATGATTCTTCTGATGTCTCCATATGAGGGTATCTAACAAGGGAGGGGGGAGGGAGATGGAGGGGTAGGAGATGTGGACCAAAGGTTTCCTAAGGATATCGAAATTGGTAGCAATATGATAAAATAGAGACTAGGTATCTAAGTGAGGTGGGAGAGTAGGTTGTCCAGGGAGAAGGATGTCACATGCCCCAATTTGCAAAAATAATTTTATAATATTTGAGGTACATTGTGTTAAATTTTATGCTAAGTTGTAATTGATGACCCAGTGGGGTCAAGAATATTTAATGTAAATTCAAAATATTTTAATTATAAATAAATAAATGAGGAGACAATAGCTTAGGGAAGCTGTTAAAAGAGTGTTAATTGGTTAATTGGTGGAGGAGACTGGGTGGAGAGCAAACTGACAAGTGGTAGCATCCTCAAACCACTTTCAACTGTTGCAGGTGGAAACTTCCCTATATTTGTGGTCAAAATTCCCCAAGAAAGTGGAATCAGAGCAGGTTGCTCATTAAATGAAAACTGGCCCAGAAGACCTAAGCATCTCTATAAAATTTCCCATTAAAGAGAGCTGAGGCTGCTCATTCTAGAGAGGTGATCATTCAGGGTGAATGAATTTACTCAAGAGAAATTCAATGGAGGGGATTAATGGAGTGTGTTTGAGGGATTAACTGCTAAGATTGAACTAGTTACATCTTCTAAGTTGAAGTTCATACTGCTGAGAGCAGATTTTGATTACTGAGGTAATTGGACCAGTTAGGTGATAGGGGTCTTATAGTTGCATTCTCAACCCAGTTCTCAGCCAAGAAGACCAGGAACAAGCTCGGGGGTCCTGAGGAAGCATTGTCTGATTGCTCTCCAAGAGTTTGGTTGGGAGGAACAACCTCCTTATGCTGTTGTCATCTTGTCCTCAACAGGTTCTATTTTATTTTATTGTCTTCAATTAAATATTTCTTAGTTTTTTTTCTACTATAGGTATGTTAGTATTTTAGGGTTTATGAATGAAGAGTAACTGAGTAATGTTGGATTCAGTAAAATTATAGATTATAGTAGGAATAGAAATGATTATGTGAAAAGTGAAACAGATAGAATTAAAATTTACAAGTTGTATTTTTCCACACCTGAACTCAGGTTGTACTCTAGTACAACTGGATTGCTTAGGTGAATGAAATGATTCTTTTATTTGAATGAAAACAGTAGATAGATTTTACTTCATGGTTTATGAATTTTACTAAATAGCAGTGCTATGTATTGTCTGCATTGATTTACTTCAACTAACTAAATAGAAAAATAGGTATGAAAGAGAACAATAAATATTATTATTATTCCAGTATTAGTATGCTGATAAAATATAGAAATTATAGTTAACATAAGTAAAGTAAGTAGAATAGCATCTGAAAACCATGTGAAAAAGAATTTGTAAAACAGTTTATAAACATTAATATTCCATACCAATGTGTGTCTTAACCAATACCAAAGGATTCTTCTACAAATTACAAAATTTACTGAAAGTTAACAATATCCTAGTTTTCAAGTAGGCTTCACTAAAACCCTAAGTATTTTCTTAACTAAAAACTAGAAGCAAAAACTGTTAAAATTGATTAGGATTTATTATTTTAATAGAGCTAGCATCAAACATATAACTGTAAGTCATTTCATCATCCATTATCCTATTTTTTTTAAAATAGAGTCAAGAATGCTGTAAGTAGAAACAAGGACTTCATAAACTGTAGGGTTATACAACAATTTTAACCCTTAAAAATCCGAGTTCCAGAATTAAATTATCATCTCATAAACATTGCTCTAAAAAAAATTATAAATATAGAATATTACTAAAGACATTACATATGTAAATCATGGACGAATAAACCAGAAATAGTTAACTAATTGCAATATAAAATACTTAATCAAGGATAGTCTTATAGCCTGTAAAGTCGAAGGGTTGAAACCCAAGCTTGCTAGTAAAACCGATTATACAAAAGTATTTTATATTAAACTGTAAATAAGATACATTACTGACAGGAAAAGTAAAACCCAACTCATTGTACAACTCGACTGTTCCACAGTCTTCATTTCACTAAGTTCAAATGTAAAAAGGAAAACTGAAGTAACACTAGACATAGGTCATTTAGCATCTCCGAGCTCAGAGCTGGGCTGTTTATAAATCTTAAACAAAAGCATTTACATTGCTTAAGCTGTAAGGCTGACCTTCATAACGAAAACCGCATTTACATTTCAAGAGCATATGTTACCAGCAAAGTATTGTGAGGGTTTTAGTTAAAACATGGATAATACTCCACAACTAAAAATAATAACCAACAGAGGATGGAATCCATGTATCCACCCATAGGAACCACATCCAACAACCTAAACTGCATGCAGGGAGAACCCTCGATGGGACCAAGGCTTACCAAATGGAAGCCCATGAAAATAATTGGTGCACGAGCTTGCATTTCCACCCATATCCTAGAGCTGGTAGCAGGAGCCTGCAAAACATAAATTTAAACAATATTTAAACTTTGTTCTTAAATTGGGAAAACCCTAACTTGGTAAATCGATTGAATAGAGGAATTGAGTAGGGTAAAATGTGTACCTGTGAAGAAAAAGAATCAAATCCGAGAAGAAGTGACTACACCAGCTTGAATGCACTGAACCGAGAAGTAGGAAACCCTTAAATCCAACTCTTTGATAGAGGCAGTAAAGAGACGGACTCAAGTTCACAATTCCAAAGCAATGGATGAGCTGTCACAAGAGTAAGACCCTTATAGGCTTCGATCCACTTGAAGAAACCATTAACCACTCTCATAATGTATTCCTTACTGATAAGAGAACATGAAACCACAAACCATGATACCAAGATTTACATTTCAAGTATTGCAGACTAAAGTTCCCAATGATCAAGGAGGTTGCAGACCTCTCATGGCCGCAAGCACTCACAATGCAGCCAACAGGAGGAAAAACCATCGGACCAAAAATGCAAAGGAGTAGGGTTACAATGTTTTAAGTCAACCAACGTATGGAGGAGGCCTTGTCCACATGCCCATCCAAAAATCTCAACAAGTGTGGGTCGACTTCTAATGTCAGCGCTGCACAATTGATTTTTAAACTTATCATTTCCCATGTAGCAGGGATTTCTCCTTGCTACAGGGGCAGGAATGGCTCCCTTCTGTCTATAGGACAGAAGGGTAGGTTGATGTGTGGATAAAAATAGTAAAAATGGAAAAATAGAATATAAATGGATAGAAACTAAACTAAGAATAAAAAGAAGAGAATGAAGAAATGATGGTGAACCCCTCTGCAAACAAAGGTTAGGGTTCCACTTCCAATAACCCACAAATAAATACTAAGCTACAACAAACGGAACTACCTGCAAAACAATGTTAAGAAAGAAACCTACAAATGAAATCATGGTTTAGCAAGAAAAGAAAGCAAATAAACAAAACAAGAATGACAAGCTATACCTTCTCTGGTGGAAATGGGCCACCATGCCCTAGCTTGTGGAAGCACCTCTCTTGGATAGGGGAGCTATGGCTCAATGGAGATGGAGGAGAGGGAGTATGGGTGGCTTGAGAGGCAAATTTGTCTCAAGGCATCCACGGGAAACATAACGGTATGCAAGGGAGAAGTGTTTTGAGAGTGACCACCCACCCTCCTTTTATAGCTTTTTTAAGGGGTTTTAGGGTTTTAAGCCCTTGGTTAGGGATTTAGCCCCTTCTGCCCTAACTTTAGCTCCTTTTAGGGTTTTAGCCCCTTTTTGGGGGCTTTAGCTCCTAGGAGAGTATTTTGGGTTCCTTTTTGGGGTTTTTAAGTNTGGGGGTCTAATGGAGTGATATGAGGGTCGTGAGATGGTGTCCTTGGGTGGTGTAGGCCATTGAGAGCTGAGTGGGGGATTTTTGGGTTAATAGATTGCTCCCTGATGTGTGAGGGTAGGATCTCAACGCATGGCCGATGGACATCATAGGATTTGCTGCATAGAGGTGGTGCTTCTGGGGTTAGGGCATGGTGGCTTTTGGTTTTTGTATTAATATGGTTCCCATCAATGGGTGAGATATAAATAATGTGTGACATGTATATGGACGAGGCGGGCATCCCCATGCTCATGACAATGTCAAAAGAGTAATTTGATCTAATCTCTAAAATACAAGAGCCAATCATATACAACTGATGTTACAATAATGGTTTCCTCCATGTGAGGCTGAATACAATGCTGGTTTGGTACAATGGACCCATGAAATTCTCCTAGAATGCTATATCTTCGTGACTGATGGTCTACTGGATCTGGAATGGTACATAGATGTATGGACTCGCTGATTGAGAGTCAGAGTCTCTGTGGTACAAGTATGTTGCATCAATCATAAAGGTATATCGAAGCACTGTTGGGGCTTCTGATCACTATCTCCAACGCAACCCGAAAATCACAAGGGACATGAACATGTTTAGGTCCCTTGGGTAGACTCACCAATGTGGTAGAGTCAGGTGACATCCGGGGTCTTCGACCAAATATTGTACGAACCAAAACTTGTACGAATCTCGACAGTGCGATGATGTAGTTGGAGTCTAGCATGTGAGAAACAACCATGCCGAGAGGCACTAAGGAATCCTCTCAAGTGGTCCAAGGAGCTCATCCATGATGTTAATGAAACCAAGGTATAGGGACCCTTGGGTCTATCCTCTAGAATATTTGTGTTGGCATCGATAGAGGGAGACCTGCCCCTAGTCAAGGCAATGATGTTTCCTTGACGAGGAGCGCGAGGGAGATAATCGAAAGGTGTGAAGCAATCTGTAGACTGACTCACTGAATTGGGGGAGGGGGGGAAGGGAAATATTTGAACAGGGGCAGGGGGAGTGTGGTAGACTCAAAATTCCTTTGTCCAGAGTATGACGGTAGGGTGGACCAGGCAGCAAATGAAACTGACTCATGGGAATGGGATCATAGCTGTAATACCGGGGATGTAACTGCAGATGGTAAATACTTGGAGGAGGTAGACACTTTTGATATTGATGGGATCCAAGGAAGACACATTGTAGAGTACTCTGAACAAAGGCAACCCAATGTGGGAATGTTTCCAAATTGTTTTCTGTGGGGTGGTGTCTAGGGACACCGTTATGGTACGATCTCGTGTATTTTTGGCGAGGCCGAGAAGGTAAATGCTCGATGGTGCTTTCAATTTTAGAGAGTCTAAAAGCACGAAGAAGACTCTAGTGGGGGCTCTTTTTCGTTGGTAGTCTCCTATTCCCAAAAAAGGATAAAGTATACATAGGAGAGCTCACCCATCCTATAGGGGATGAGAGACTTCTCTACCGTTGGTAGTCCAGTCAGGATAGAAAAGGTTAAACCTATACTGATTGGATGGTCATTAAGATACTTTTACGAACATGAACGAAACCAAGTTTGCTCGGTAATGTTTTCTTGTTGAGAAGGCTAGAAAATATCTTAACGACAACTCGTGGTGAGATTTTTCGTGAAGTGCAGCCCCTCTACTCGAGAAAGCATAAAAGTATGCAGAGGGGAACGGTCTTGGATTGAGTGTGCCAAGGAGGTCCTTTTCAATTGATGGTCTACATGGCTTGCAAAAGGAGGTAAATGAGACGATGTAGATGCCCTTTCCTATACTTTAGCAAGCGGGAAAGGAAGAAGTTGCGCTTGGCTATCTTTTCATTGTTTTAAGGAGTCATAAAAGAGCTTAAACAAAACTCCAGTGTGGTCAACCAATTGCAGTGGCACAGGCGATGCCCCATGTCAAGATGGTGGACAGAGGTCCAAAGGTCATCTGTGCAGTATGGATGGAGTAGAAGGGTTTCAAACATACCAATACATGTGTGGGATAGATCGCAGTAGAGGCTCGCGAGTCGATGCGGTAGAGGCACACAAACCGAGGTGGCTCTCGGACAGAGGTCAGGAGAGCATGTGTGTGTTGCGGTGGACAGACTTGACTACATGTGATGTGAGTGCAAGTCTGGGGGTACTTATATATTCCAAATACATGCAAGAAAAATAAATCATTTTGTGGAAAGTGGTCCAAAGGTCCGTGTAAGGTGTGGTGATGGAAAAGACAACTATGTGTTAAAATACAAAATAAAAGTAAAAAATAACATTCCTTAATGGGCGGTGGCCCAAAAACTCACATGAGTTGCGATCGGGAAGTGTGATACAAGTACAGGTCCGTAGAAACTTGCATCGTCATGTCGTGGCTCGTACATCGAGGTGATTGGTGGGAAATGGTCCTGAAATTGATTTATTAAACATGAGACAATGATTTAGAAGATAGAGGGTGGAATTCTGAAACTAGTGGCATGAACGACGTCTCAAATGGAGTCCGTATGGTCCTGTTATGTCGATCAAAAGAAATTAGGTCAAATGGGGCCTATATAAGGGTGGGGTCCACATGGTGAAGTGTCATTGTCACTGTTTATTGTGGAGTTGGAGAGGTGGTCCCTAGTTCTTCATTTGTTGATTTCTCTTGATCCGACCGACGGTTTCGAGTGCCGCGACTTGCAGGTAAAAGCTCTCACTGAAACTCATCTTTTTGGTGGTTTATTTACTGGATTTGGTCACCTAGAGGCCCCCCATGAGTAGTTTGGGGTTTCATGGGGGCCAAGCCGCACCTTTTGAAGGAAAAGGTGCACCCTGGGCACACCTCTCGGGCAATTTTGAGCACCCTGGGGGCTCATTTTTCCCAAATAGGTACGCCCTGGCCTCTTTTGGGTGTTTTCTTGATGATGGTAGTGGCTCAGATCAGGTTTTTGCTTATGTAGGATGGCAGAGATCAAGTGGAGAGAGAGAGACCGCAAGAGTGTCAGGGATGCATCCTTACATGATGGGAATGTTAGAGATACATTATCCCATTGCAGATTGCTGAAATTTATGAGGATACCCCTCATGCAGAGCTTGCGTTTGTTGATGCAAACACTGATAGGTTTTTGGGATGTTGATGAGGAGGTGTTCCTCTTTCAAGGCCAGCGCATTGAGATTACGTTGGCATATGTATACTTCATTACTGGGCTTCCTATGTTGGGAGTGGTTGGTGATGTGGCACCTGTGCTATCTCGGGGGGAGACATTGGAGGATCTCTGCGATCGGCACTGTTACACTACGGTGTACGTGCGTGGTTCTTACATCCTGATGTCTGACATCAAGAATTTGTCCACATGGGTGGTGGGGACCTTATTGCAGTGTATCTTGGATTCCACGGGGAGCCACAAGATTTTTGGTGGTCAGCTATAGCTAGTAGAGTGTGCTATAGGTGGAACGTATTATGCATGGGGCTAGATGTATCTGCAGGCTGTTCGGCATCAGCTGAACAAGTCGAAGACTACTGGAGATGGTTTTTGTTTTGGCTCCTTCTTGTGTGCTTTCTTCTTTGATAAAGTAGCTACACTTTGTCCTCATCGGGATCTGCAGGATAGTGGTCCGCAGGAGCCTCAAATGTACAGATGGTGCCAGATGATGATCCGAGAGGGTGGCGGTAGAGTGGGCCGCATTTTTACAGAGGATTTGTTGGAGCAATGGCTCCAACTTTCTATAGTGATCGAGGAGTACCCGTATGAAGGTATGGATTTTCAGGGAGACCCTGAGATGCCCCGACCTCCTGGCCAGGCATGGGGACCAGCTAGTATGTATGCATGATGTTTTTTATATTCATCTTTGTAGTTGAGCTAGTTGGTAGTTTGCATATTGATATATGTGGATTGATGGTGTCCTTGTTTGTATGTGCAGATGTTGGTCCTCGCCCGCTGCCCGGGCATTGGAGGTGGGTTGTTACCATAGATCCTGTGGCAGTTCCTACTGGGAGCTCCCGTAGGCAGCAACAAGATATGGATGAACTGGTGCCGTATATGGAGTAGCTTGCTACTGGAGTGTCAGATGATGGCTGGTCGGACTGCGACACAAGTTCTTTGGGAAGGAAGAATGAGCGATGGTGCATGTTGTCCCATGGGTATTCCGGGGTGGTCAGAGCTTCAAGTATCTCCTCATCATTGCGGAAGAAATGAAGAGACAGATATGATGGACTATCATTGGAGGAGGAGATGAGCGAGTCGGTGGAACTAGACATCATGTAAATGGACATGGTGTCTAAACAAGGAGGTGGTGGGTGAACTTATTCGATTAAGGTGATATTAGACTTAAGGGAATGTTGATGGAGGTCAACAAGATCCATTCAAAATTCGGGTAGGTCATCGAAATGGTGAGAGTAATGTCCATACAAGCTGCAAAGGGCACAAGCATGGTTTGTCCTCAATGCCTTGTTCCTGACTATTGGTGCGGTTGGGAGTTCAACCACGAGGATGTTTTCGTTTGTATCCATGGCATCTAAATGCGCACAGATCATCGGGATTTCAGGGTATTTTTGAGTTGGATGGCCCTGTTGTTCGCAAAAGGCACAAGCTGGGACTTGTCGTGGCTCTGCAGTTGGTTTGGAATTCTTGCCCCTGGCTCTTTTGGGTTGGGGCGGTGCTGGTGCGGGTGTAGCGGTTGACTTGTGCAGACCAAGTGGAGGGTGAGACTCGATCACGATGGGTTGCACCAGGGCTTAAACAACTTGGGGCACTGCTGCTTGAGCTAGTGGATCAAGATACCACACTGGAATTCCCAATGTAAAGTTGGGTAGGCTTAAGGTGGCCATGACCAGCTTGCTCATGAGACTATGTGGGGGAAAGAGGAAGGGAATCGTATGGATTGGATATGAGCCTAGATAACTCCCTGCTGGTTTCATGTGGGGATGTGGTTGTGGTTGCGGCTGCACGTAATGCTACTACTACGGGTGATGTTGCGGCAACTGTTAGTGGTGCGGCTATGGATGATGTTGTGGTTGTGGTTGGGGCTGTGGCTGCGATTGCTGTTTGGGTGCAGCAGTACTGGATGAGACCATGTACAAGTCTGTAGTTTCATTTTATGTTAGTGGTGGTGACACTAACAGGAAAGGAGATGTCATGGTGGGATCAGTAAACAACCTAGGGCCCACATTAAATGGTGGGGAGGCTGGTATGTTTTAAACCATGGTGTTGATTGCAGGGACGACATTAGCGTCTGTTGTTTCCCCTTGTGGCTCAATGGTGGTGATGGTAGGGATAATGTTGGCAGGTGTTGTTAAACATTGGGGATCATGATTAGTGAGCTGATCAACCGTCACAATCTTCCCTTCGTGGGGGAACATCATGATACAGAAGACAATTGATGCAATCGATCTCATGGCATACATATAACTTCTCCTGAGGAGAAGGTTATAGTCCAGTTGAGCATTGATGACCTCTATGTCAATCAACACTGTCTTCCTGGCTAATGTTATGGGGACATGGGGGAGGATTCCTTGGGATTTAGTGGGATGTCCATCATAAGACCGCAGAGTTGTGGAGGACGGTTGCAGAATTGATGATCCAAGTTTCTGCCAAACCAAGTTAGCCATAACACATGTGGATTCCCCCTCATCGACTATGCACCAATGCACAACCAAATTCCAGATGGACACTAGGATTTGGAAGGGGATGTTTGAGAGCATGTGCGGTTCCCCATTCACCATGTCAAAGGTGATTAACTTGGAGTCGGAGGGGTCTACTGCCCCAAAGTCAGCTAGTAAGGCTCTCTGCTACGTTGGGCACATTTTAAGTACCTCAAGAGCGGACATGGCGGTTGGCGTTTGGGCCAAATCATCCACAATGCTATAGTTGACTGCAACTATAACCATGGCATTATTGGCAACTCTGCATATGGGGGGGTGCGGGAATGGGGGTAACTGAAGAGGTAGGTTGACTGTCTTAGACGTGGATGTCGTTGATGTGTTAGTGGGTTCGGTGGTGGTACCGTACTGATTCCATCTAGTTTGTAAGTTGACCTCTTCAGTTGTCATGGATAGCAGGTGGTGAACACCTGTTTCGGTCGTGGGAGGTTCCCTCGGACTGTTGGGATTGGCTTGGGGAGGAAGTGCGGTTGCCACCAACCCTTGGATTGGTAGCAAGTTTGGAAGCACCATGGGGGGAGGTCCTTGTGGTGCTGGGTTGGGATGGGATTGATTTACAACATTGGCGGCCTATTTGGCCTTGTTTTGGATGGCATGCTTAGCTCGACCCATAAGGGAACACTCAAATGTGTAGTGCCCATAAACATCACAGAGTGTGCATGGTTGGTTTGTGTGCAATGGGGCGTTGCGTCTTGGTACATTTGGTCGTGGGGGGTTTTGGGCTGGCCAGTTTTCCATGGCATTGTTGGGAGGGTTCGATTGTTGAATGCCTCCCTATGGTTGGTTATTGCCTTGGTTACGAGGTCGGTTATTTCAAGCTTGCCCTTGTTGATTGTTGGGGGTAGGCTGGTTGGGACGGCTTTGTTCTGTGAACACTTGTCCCAACGGAGTGGGTGGAGTGGGGGCGGGGGTTTGAATTGGTTGCAATGGCAGTGGATAATATATTTGTGGGGGTAGCGATGCCACAAATGTGGGAATTTTCCCCACATACTTCTGTGTTGTCCAAGCCATGGCCTTGGCTTGCTACAGTGGCACAGGATTTGCATAGGAAGTTGTTTCTCTGGACTGGGACATCATTCTGGCATAGTCCAGAGCTTGGTTTTGGTAAGCAACACTAGCAGTGTTGCTTGGTTTTGGTGTAACTTTTGGTGGTGTCGGTCAAGGGTGTGGTTGTTGGGAGACCGATCCTATGATGCCGTCTGTAGCATGGGATGCCCCTGGTGCATCACGGTATGAGGTACTCAGATGGGGAGCATTTGGAATGACGGTGTGCATGTATCCAGAATGAGCGTAGATTAGGTCAAACTATTGAGCTTTCAGTATGGCCTCTTCTTTAGATTGAGGATGTTCGGATGCGATGTCCTTTGCTATGGGATGGAGCAAGGTCTTAAGGAAAATATCCAAGAAGATCCTGTTGCCAAGTTGGATTTTGCATAGACTATGACATCGCTGCCACTCATGTATATGGTCAGTTATATGAGTGGTAGTGCTTTGGCGACAGGATAACAGGATCTCCACCCCTTGGTTATATTTGACGGGGAGTTGGAAATAATGTAGGAACATGAAGGCTAGGGAGTTGAAGTCCAGGTATTTGGCCTGCGGTAGATTAATGTACCATTTGGCCGCAGCACCTGTAAGGGTGCGTTGGAATAGCCTCAGTCTGACAGAATCGTCTATGATGCTGTTGGATGAGCACCATAGATGGAACGTCATAATGTGATTTTGGGGACATGCCCCTGGCTTTCCTTCAAACTTGGGGATGTCTGATGGTAGCTTAGTTGGCATTGAGGGCCAAAAAGCTTGATGGCGAATGGGGTCATTTGTTAATCTATCCAAATCAAGCAAGTTAAGATGAGCCATGAAAGGCATATTTGACCCTAGGTTGATGTGGGATGGGGCTGCGATGGTGATGGGGTTTGCAGGTGCATAATGCATCTGCACAACTGGGGGTGCTTGCGGGTGGGACAGTATGAGTGGTAGGGACATTGCCCCCATGTATGACAGTAGGGGCAATGTAAGTGGGCGGTCCAATGGGTACCCCACCATTCTAAAAGAAACAAAATAATTTTTCAACAAAAAGAAAAAATGGAAACAAAAAGAAAAAATTGGTGTGGTATCCATATTTCCATTTAACTTGTCTAAAATTTCCTGACAATTCTCTATCCACTAGAACTTTGCATCTTTTTTCAAAATTTTCTCCATTGGAGAAGTTATCTCTACATATCCTCTGATAAATTTTCTATAATATCCTGTGTGTCCTAGTGTTGATCTGAGTTGCTTGACTGATGTAGGTGGTGGTTAATTGAGAATAATCGCAAACTTTTTCGGATCGACCAAAATTCCATCGTGACACACAACATGTCCTAACAATACACCAAATGATGAAAAAAATACATTTCTTCTAATTTAGTGCGATCTGATACCGGCGACAATGCTGTAGCATCATGCATAGAATTTCAATATGGTCCCTTACTAGACCAAACATAGTCCAATCATCAAAGTATACTTCAAGAAATTTATGTATAAAATATTTAAAATCAGAAACTACTATTCTATAAAAAATAGCAGAATCATTCTTGAGTTCAAAGGGCATTACTATATACTGATAGCATCCCCATTCAGTCGTGAAGGTCATTTTGTGTTGATCCTCCCTTGCTATTCTGACTTGGTGATAACCAGAAAATATGTCAGTAAATGAATACATCTCCCGTCCTCTGATGCTTTCAAGTACTTCATACTTGAATGGTGTTGGGAATGGATTGTGCAAGCATGCATCATTCAGTTTTCTCAGGTTGACATAGATCCTGAATTCACATGTTGTCTTCTTATCCTGAATTACTCTAGGACTGATCCATTCTAATTCTTCAACTGGTTCAATGATTCCTGCATCTAGCATTCATTCTAACTCATCTTTCACCTTTTCTTTATACCTTGGGTTCAACCTATATGGTCATTTTTTAACTGGTTTTGCATCTGGTTTCAGTGGTATTTTCATCTCCCCCAGATCTCCTACTATTCCCTTCATCTCTAAGAAGTTGGTAGGGAACAAATCATGAAATTCATACAACAAATCCGTGATATTTTCTACTATTTCCTCATCCCAATAATCCCCAATATTGGTGAACTTTGGGTTTTTCGGCAAACCAATATTGACTTTCTCAATTTTGAGCGGGTTGAGGAACTATTTGCTATAAATACCACTTCCTTTCACCTTGCAAATACCCTCTGACTCTGGTATGTTAAGGTTGGTAGGATCATCATCTGGTTCTTTAGTTAGATTGTAAAAATACATGCAACGCTGAATTTTCACATTGCACTGGTGGGAATTTGCTACTTTGACAAGGATTTCAACAAATATTTTCTCTTTTATCGTTTGAAGCCCATCACCGACTGTCAGCTGCTCATCAACAAATTCAAATGTGTGTATGAATTTTTTAACTACCTCCTCCCAATCCTGAGTTTCTTGTCCTAAATCCATGGATGTGTACCAACTCCTAGGTGTCATTTCCAATGTGTGTATGAAATGATGGACCCAATCCTTTCGTGGGTATTCTGCAAATTCCATGCGACACTGATTGAGGTGTTCAATAGGTTTTGATAACCCTATGTGCTTCTGAACTGAAGCTGTGATTTCTTCACCAAATATGAGTTCCAACAATTTTTTTTGTTATGGCCATTCAGATATAGATTGCTTATGTGTACCCCACCATCTAGCGGGCGTAGCTTTCAACACAAAGTCTAATGTAGATAAGCACTGTGGTTCTATTACCATTCCTTCAAACTCACTTAGAAAATTCGCAAGATTAGGTAAGCCCTCATATGTGGGTAACTCCCTCAACCGAGTCTCTACCCATCGCACATACCTAGTAATCCTGGTGCATCTCCTCATAGATGCTTCATGCAGTCTGTTTTTTTGATTCTCCAATGCCTCTCCTAAATTTGATGTGCATGAGCTAGTAATCCGCCAGCTCGGGTTCCCATCCACTATAGGATTTATGTGATCATATTTTAAGGAAGAACAATTATAAATATGGTCCAGATAATCACCTTGTCCTTTACTATTGACATATCTTTGTCCCTCAAGTGGGTTAATGGGAGAAACTACCCTCATCTCTTCATCTTCGAATGAGAGGATTCTTTTATTAAAGTTTATGATTGTTTAATTTTCTATTGCCCAATATATCCCCGTAGGTGCGGGATATGGGTTTGTGTCATTAACAATATTGATAAATTCTAAATATGGAAATGTTCGCAGCCCCTCAACGTCGGCAAGAACTTGACTTAACCTACTAATTGGTAGGACCTTCATCTGATTCACAAGCCTCAACTGGATAGGGGAACAGTACAAGCGCAACTTGTTCATTCTTTCCCAATTTTTTCACGTCAAAATATTGATGTTTGTCCCCATATCTATGATATTATAATCCATGCCGTAATATCCTATCTACGCAGTCATTCTTAACTCATGACTAGTTTTGAATTTCTTTCTAACATGGTTAACTCTTCTTTCAGGTTGTGACTCTAATGGGGTTTCTTCTATAAGTTTTTGTAATTATGAAACAACATTTTTATCATGGACTAGCGCTAAGAAACTTGAAAGAAATGACTTGATCTTACTAACCTTGTTTGTAACCTGCTTTCAGAATATCTATTGAAATCATTTAGGAATCTCCCTAAATTCGCATGAGGTTGATGGTTGTTGTGTATCTACAAACTCTGGTCACACGTCCAAAAATACTTTCTTCTATTTTTGAACATCAAACGGTACTTTCTTTTGTGTTGTGGGTCGTACCTACGGTTGTCCATGTTGTATATTTTGATTCACTCCAATGGCAACTCCTCCTCGTATGATGACAACAACACCTGGTTCTCTCGAATCAGCATCAATCATTTGAATATCCAGGTTAGCATTTGGGATTGGATTCTACGTGGGGTTAGGAACTCCCATGGTCCAAGATTTACATTTTGCAATCAACTAGGGGAATTGTTACACATTATGATTACATGCTTTGCAATATTAACATGTATTTGTAGGTTCACAACAATCTCTAGCATAATGCCCCTTCNTACATTTTGCAATCAACTAGGGGAATTGTTACACATTATGATTACATGCTTTGCAATATTAACATGTATTTGTAGGTTCACAACAATCTCTAGCATAATGACCCTTCTAGCCACAATTATAGCACACGATTTGACATCTTCCTCTGCCAAACCCTCTTGGGTTTTGTCCTCTACATCTGAAATTTCTACCCCCCCTAAGTTGAGGGCGTTGTTTCTATAATGGATACTGATTCTATGGGTATTGAGGCTAACACTGTGGATAGTCATGTAGGCTGGCAGTGCACTTGTTCATGTTCTTCATGAATCTGCTTGTCATTACTCATTAGGTAGGTGTCTATTGTATTCTCCTTCAAGAGATGATATTCTATGGAATCTTTCTCATCATTTCCTACTGAATTACAAAATTTACAATAAAGGTTGGATGGGATACTTACAATATTTTGTAGGAATAGACATTCTTCAGGGTGATGTCCTCTAGTCTAGAATATTCTGCACTAGGGTAGTCCCTGGGTATTCAACGGATTAGGCACACCTGCTGAGACATCATTCATATAAGCTGGACAATTATCCTTGTGGCGTCCATCTATTATACATCTTGTACACCATAAATATCCCTATATTTCTTTTCCCTTCTTGATATCCTAAAGCTGTATTGTCAGCTTATCCAGCTATGATTGAATCTGCATCATTCCTGTGCCACCATATTCGATCAGCGAGGATTTGATATTCATCACTATTTCCAGCGCTTCTGTATGCGACAAAATATTCTATTGCATCAAAGGGCCTTAGATGTGTGGTAATAGTGCAGCAATAAACCACTCTTTGTGTTGTACATCTGACAGTTGGAAACTTACTTTTTCCATCAGAGTTTTAAACCGCTTGTCAAAATCCCATACGGATTCCGTCGGTAACTGTTTTATCTCCTTGATTTCGGTGATACACTCTGACTTAGATTCAGGTTTTCTAAACTCATAAATCATCATGAGTTGGATATCATCAAGAGTCTTTTGTGGGTCTCCTGCTGGTACTATGCAAAACTTCATAAACCCGTCCAGCGCATGATCCCATAGAGTCGTAACCATCTACTCTTTCCTTATGTCCTCATTCTAAACTTGGCGAACTGTCCAAACAGTTTCATAGAGGAACCAATGTTTCTATGGATATTATACTCTATTTCTATTGAATGTAGGTAACGTAATATCTGTTCCAGCCATTGAGTTGGTGTCAGGGATGTTCAATGGACAATTTAATGAAGGTGGAATTCCTTGTGCACTAATCGCATCACTAGTACTACTAGTATTCACAGTTCTTTTAGGAGATGAGTTTCTATACCTTACCTCTGGCGACGCTCCTGGTGTGCTGTAGTTATGTTCTGATTTTGGTGTCTCCACAGAATCTTCTGATTCTTTTGTTCCTTTAGAAATTGGATGATACTCTTCCTCTTCATCAAAAGACCCTTCTTCTATATCTGAATCAAATGAATACTCACCTTCTACGGATAGACTATGATTCCATATTCCTCCTATTGGTTTTCTTCCTTTCCCTGACCAAAATATTCTTCCACTCCTTAAAAATCCATCTTCTATTTCAGCTTCTGTACTTCCTGGGAACATCTCATCTCACTATTTTCCATTTTCTTTACATGTCATCTATGAGATATCATTTATTCTAGATATTGTGACTCAATTGCTCAGCTGCAAAATTCCCTTCTCATAGACGAGCATCTTTATCCATATATTTATAGATAACAATTACTTCCCGCAGGGTCCTTGGAAAAAATTTCTTTCATCCTCACTATACGAGGTTATCATCTCAACTGCAAACTCAGTAATATATCCTTTCAAAATACTATCGACCCAGAAATCAATAGTTCTAGAGATGGGGTTACTTACACTTGCTAACTCGCAGATTAGCTGAACACTCCACTCAACTGCTTCCCTTCTTTGGAAGTTTGTTTGTCGAGTTTCCAATATTGACAATCACTCATGCAGCACAACAGGAAACTATACAAAGAAAATTCCATGAATATCTATGTACAGGTATTGGTCCAACCAATCTCCTGGGCTCAACCAAGATATTCTGCTTTAACTTTGTGCAAATGCTAATATATTAGACTCCAACCAATCCTCGATTTCCTTCTTTGTTAGATAACGCATAATTTCCATTGACACAAATGATTAAGGACCCAATAAAAGAATCATTTGTTGTCTAATTTTCCTCACACTTGCAAAGCCAAGATCAAGTTTTCCTTTCATGCAAAAAAACACCCAAATATGTTAGCCCAACAGAGAAATATCAGTCGGCAACAACTATGACGCAGGCGCAGTATCACCCGAGATATATTTTACTCAATGGGAAACTCCATGAACCATGTTTGTGTAGTTAGGCGAGGTATTAGAGTCCCTTGGTGCATGACCAAGGTGATCAATAGATTCATATGGTTGGATTTATTTTACTAACTCAACACTGGTGCAACAGTACGACAAAACCAACTTGCGACACAGATTCTCCCTTCACAACTTAACATCAAATGAACTTGAAATAATACAAAATGATTTGAATGATATTGATCATTCATTCATTCAACTCCTTTTTCTAATAGTGCGACATTCACTTAAGCAATAAATGTAAATAATGCAAGATAACCTACAAAGATTCAACATGCACATTCAAGTGACATAAGATATAACATGGAAACCTAATCGGGAAAAAAACACAAAGGTTCTCTTCATATGGCATGAGAAATATATACACCTTTCAGTCTGTGACTTGACTGCAGACTGTTTGAGACATGTCTTTTCGACTCACAGATTCTTTGTCCCTCTCATGCTCTCTATTTTTATTATGACTTTTCTAACTACTCCTAGTGATTCACACACAAACTGGATCGACTCTTCTAACTACTATTTGTGCCCTTAGCTACAGAATGACTCCTTACAAAAGCTACTATTTGGAAATCCTTCTGTGAAATGGGTGTCGCAGCTCAATAGCCTTAGACGATACTACTATCTAACTTCTTCTCTAATTTCTTCAACTTTTTCCAGCCCTTTTACAAAACGGGTTCCTCTTATTTATAGCTTCTACAAGACCATGTAGGATGGCCTACATACAGTTCATTTATTACAGGTCATAATCAACCGTAAAAAAAAATTACAATTTGTCATAGGTATGACTAAGACATGACTCTATCGTCCTGGATTATATATATTCCTTCATACATGTGACTTCCACTGGCTTACACCGACTCTAGCACCTACGATCTTCTTGACCTGTCACTTTCTATCTGTTACCCTTCTACATGCCTATATATTTTCTTTTCCTCTGTTGCACTACTCCTTTCCGCAGTCTATCTCCTTTTTTCACTTCATTTCCTTCCTTTAACTTCCTTTGTGTCACGTGGTTGCTTTTCCTTCCTACGCTTGCGCTTCACTTTCCTCCTTGTGTAGATTTGTTCCTAACTGCTTCTGCACTTTATTTCTACTACTCTTTCCTGGCCCAACAAACTACATCATTGATCATCCTGGAAATATGACTAACTACCAACCTTCATGATATAATAATCAGTTATTAGCCAAAATGACAATGATTTCATATACATATCTGCTGAGGAAACCTGAGATTTAAGATAAGATAGTTTCTTTCTAGATCTCACATTGTACTTGTTGTTATTGGATGTACTTTTTGGTCCCATTGGCTACTTACATGGTCATTTGTCAGACATTAACTAAATTTATGAATAATTTTTCTTCTAAATTACTACCCTGTGATACTTTTTGTTTATTCCGGTTTCATAAACTTCTTCAATGTGAATAATATCTAGGATTTTTTGTGCAAAATGTGCACACAATAGGTTGCCCTGCTATTGTTTATTCCTTCTAATACTTGTTGATTGTTGAACAAAAAACTAGTCTTCCCCTTTCTGTTCTTGATCCATCATGTTTTACCTCACCATTTGTTGTCAGTTTTTTAGGTTAATACAAGTGAACTAACATTAGGGTTTTGGGTTTAAAATGTGTCTTTTTTCGCTAAAATTTCAAGGGTAAGTTTTATACTTCATTTTTTTAGTGGAAAACGTTTTTTCCTTTCAAACGTTGGTCTTGAGCTAGAAGTGTTGGCACTTATCTCATTTGAATTGTTAGAAGTCAGGACAAGGGTGTAGGGTAAATGATTGAAAGGGATTGGACTGAACCTAAGTGCCTATATTTTGATCAACAATCTATCCTGCATTATATGTTTTTATTTTTCTCACCCATCTACTTAAAATAAATGAACAATGAGAACTTGTTACAAAAATTACTTAATAAACACATTTCTTGGAGTTGAACAATGCAAAAATGTGTATGTGGAATTACAAAACAATCAACTCATATGGTGGGGACATGAAACAATTGAGTTGCAATATTGCTCCATGAGGACATTGATAATTCACGATCTATTATTGTCTTAGTACTAATGTAAAATTTATTAACACCACCAAAACCACTCATGGTTCCATGAAACAGTTTCAAGTTCCACAAGGTTTAAAAAAAACCTTAAGGGGATATTTTGTATTAGGAAGAGTCTTAGAAACATTTATGCATTTATATACATCAATTTAAATTGTTACAAAATTGTCTGAATATTTAGTGTCTTTTTCATATTGTGTGTTTTTATTTGGGGGATTAGTGCAATTAATTATTTTTGTTTTTATTAAATGTTACAAAATTGATTGCTTATATGGTAGCCTTTATACTTCTATAAAAATATGTTTCATTTTCTAGAATTGGCTGATATGGTAGCTTATGCTTTGCGACACTCAGTTTGGAATCTTTTGCTTTCATGTATTTTTATATTGACACTAATAGTTTGTTTTATAAATGACAAGGTTTGCTTAACTTATTTGAAATTTACTTTTCTTGATTTCATATAATGATACTTTTCTTATATATTCAGGCACACCAAGAGATATTCCATAAATTGGTTGACTTAATTGGTATCACATCCATCATAGAGGTATTATATTCTCTCTTGTAACATGAATGGATATGTCAGATAGAAAAAAGTTACATAGATCTCAGGAATTAGTTTATCATAAATACTAGTTACTGGTAAGTTGTAATAGTAATAATTATGCCGTTTGTAGATTTCTATCTAGCATACATATTTTTATTGTGATATTTTGCACTCATTTATTCAATAGTTCGTTCCAAAATCCTTGTTTATTTAGTTTTCTACAAATATCAAGGTTGACATATTCTGCTACAAATGTTAATGTTTACTTCTTTGTTTTATTATCTAAAAAGATATTCCAATTTTGGTTGAAAATATGTGTCTAATTATGAACTTCATTTTATATACATATTTTAATTCATCTAGTTGGAGCAGATGATCATATGTATATCAATGATGATATGCAATGGCTAGCTGATACTGACTTGCTTGAAATGATTGTAGACAAGTTGAGTTCACCTGTAAGTATGTTGGATGAGTGTATCTAGTCTTGTATTCTTAGGCCCTTCCTCCATAAGGAAACAAGTGTATATGTTCTAGGAACTATATCACTAGAGTCTTCAGTGTGTATATTGTTAAATTTTAATGGTTATACAAGATCTAAAAAATTTAGCATCATAACATTATAAAAATAAGCAAAGGATCACTAATATAAAGACAAATGCAACAACATAAGAGAACACAAAGATTTTCCTTGGGGAAACAACAAGGGAGAAAACCCCTCAAAACTTCCTTAGTATAGAATTCAACCAAGATAGTGTAAAACCCCAACAATAAGAATAGTTTCTCATCTTCCACAGTAGACTCTCTCTCTCTCTCTCTCTCTCTCTCTCTCTCTCTCTCCAGCGCAATACTTGAGTGTGAGATATATGAAAATGAGAGAGGTGCCTCACCTATTTATATTCATTAAGTGAATGCCCCAAATAACTAACTATGTCAGCCAAGTTCCCTAATTAGGGTTGACTTACCTTGGGGTACTCAAAGTACATTTTTATATATTACTTCTGTGGGTACTATTTCCTTGACTTACAATGGAGGGTTTACCTCATGACTTTTACATGACCAATTACATCAATGACATCTCTGAATGGAGAAATAACATCTTTAGAGGAGAACACAACAAAAGTACAATAGAATCTCTTCCTAAGTTACAATATTTTAACACTCCCTCTTAACTAGGAAGGTATTATACATCAACCATCATTACAACTATACAATTGACTGTCGAATCTCTATGTCATAGGAAGTTTTGGAACATCATCATACATCTTCATCATTGATTTTAGCAGGATCATCTTCTGGCATCTCGGTATGTAAATACTGAATCATCTTTTGTACATGTCAAATCATCTTCTATCAATATATAAATAATGAATCATATTCTATAGTATCAGTATGTGGATACTAAATCATCTAAATCATCTTCTTGTAGCATCAGTATGTGAATACTGAATCATCTTATGTAACATCAGTATGTGAATACTGAATCTTCTTTTTCCACATTAGTATTCTAAATCATCTACTTGCCAACATCAATGTGTAAACACTGAATCATCATCTATAATATCAACATATTCTGAATCATCTACTTTCCAACATTAGTGTGTAATCATTGAATCATCATCTGTAACATCATCATCTGCATCTTCAGTATGTGAATAATAAGCTATCATCATCTGAACCATCTTCATCTGTATCTTCAGTATGTGAATATTGAACTATCATCATCTATATCTCCAGTATGTGAATAATGAAAGAATCGTCATCTGCATCATAAGTATCATCATATACATCATAAGTATCATCATCTTCATCATAAGTATCGTCATCTACATCATAAGTATCATCATCTGCATCTTCAGTATGGGAATACTAAAACATGATCATCTGTATCTTCAGCAAAGAAATACTGAATCACCATCATCTGCATATTCAATATGTAAGTACCAAAACATCATCTGTATATTCAGTACGGGAATACTGAAACACCATCATCTGTATCTTCAGTATAGAAATACTAAAACATCATCATCTTCATCAATAGTATATAAATACTGAAACAATCAACAATATCATTAGCATGTTAGGGCTAAAAAAAACCAAATCATCTATAATGCTAGATTGTCATCTGCATTACCAGCATAGAGATTATGGGACAAGATCATCAACATCAACATAAAAATGTTGAAACAACCTCATCATCATCAACACAAAGTGTTGTGACTTCAACCAAGTCAACATTGTCAACACAGTGTGTTGAGACCTCAACCATATCAACATTATCAACACAAGTTGTTGGGACCATAACCACATCATTAGCATCAACATACAAATTTTGAAGCAACATCATCATCAATATTAGTATAAAAATACTGAGCTTGATACATTAGTAGAAGAAGACTGAAACTATCAATCAATCAATCATCAGCATGGAAATCTAAACTTGCTACATTAGTATAAGAATACTAAAACTTTCAATCAATCAACAATCATCAGTATGAGAATACTGAACCTGCTACGTCAGTATAAGAATACTTAAACTTTCAATCAATCAGCAATCATCAATATGATAATACTGAACTTGCTACATCAGTATAGGAATACTGAAACTATCTCAACAATCATCAGTATAGCAATATTGATCTAACACCTCAACAGTCATCAATGTAACCATACTGAACTAGCATCTCATTAGTCATCAATATAAAAATATTGAAATAGAATCTCATTGGTCATCAGTATAACAATACTGAACTATCATCTCAACAGTCATCAGTATAACAACACCATTTTATCATCTCAATAGCCATCAATATAACAATACTGAACTTCAGCATATCAATGTTGAACCAATCATCTCAATAGCCATTAGTATAACAATACTGATCTTCAACATATCAATGTTGAACCAATCATCTCAACAACCATTAGTATAATAATACTGAGCTACACATCTCAACAGCATAGAAATACTGTAACAACCATCCTGCCCTCTAACCTTCTCAGAGCAACATTACGGTGAGTTATCTGGTAGATCCATCGATACATTTTGTCTAACTTACTAACTCTTTTGATCCAACCAATCCTAGTTAGAAATATGGATCTCCCTAGGGACCAAACAAGCCTTTTTTGACTTACTAACCCTTTTGAGCCAACCAAGCCTAGTCATACATTCTAATCCCCCTAGGATCGATAGGTCTTTAGTATGGCTTACTAACCCCTTCGGACCAAACAAGCCTAGCCAGATGTACCCTCCCTTAGACTGACCTACTCACCATTGCATCCAACATCTGCTATCACTCCCTATTTCAAGAGAGGTCCTTTTGGACTACAACAAGCTTGTCTCAAAATTATTCAAACTTTACACGAGCCAGAGGCTTAGTCAATACATCTGCCACTTGTTCCTTTGTAGGAACATACTTGAGATTTACAACTCCTTTTTGCAACTTGTTCTTTAACATTCTCTTTGTGTACATTCACAACTACATCATAAATTTACAACTTGCATCATTATTCTTTTGTGCATCTATAACCGCATCATTCGTCTCTTGTACATTGGCAATGGTATTGTACATTCACAACTTGTATCATTCTTCTTTTTGTGGGTGATTACATACAATCCTTCCTACAAGTCACATACAATTGTATGATTAGAAACATTTTGTAACATGTGACATACATAAAGATATATGTCACATATTCATGCAACTATTTCTGTTAACGCAACAAACATCTATATACATTAGCTTTCTATATGTCTTCCATCTTGCCAAGACATTATTTTATAAGTAGCAATCGAATGTTGTACAACATGATAAGCCACTTACCCATCACCTACATTTTAGTAGTATACTACAAATATTCTAATATGGATAATACATTTCCTAAATCTAGAATCATACATATTTGAACAACTAGATATATAGGAAATGACAATTCATATACTTATATTTGTTTGTTTTGTAGACTCTGTCTTGATATTTTTCTTCTTGAATTGCTAGAGTCTCTTCCAAATGTGTTCAACTTCATCGTCTGATTTCGAGGACATGTTCCTATCTTTCTCATGATCGGAAATACTGAACAAGTCTTCTTACATCATAGATCACATAGAATTGTGTATGTGTGTCCTACCAGTGCGCTCCTTCTTATCCAATGATGGAATGGATAAGAGTATAATATTAATCTTCATCGGTATAAATTTTTTGGATCATATTCCTCATTACTTAAGGAATATTTACTTTCTTTATTCTTAGCTGCAATATATTCATTTGTGGTTACATTGAGAGAAACACTCTTGCTTTCTGAAATATGTTTGAGTACATAGTACTACCAACTCATTCAAATTCATCATACCTTTGCAGTACCCTTTAGGTACCACACCATTTTCTCTGCATATTTTACTTAGATAAGTAAAATGTATTATGGACTTCATCATGCTCCTAATGTCAAGATTCTAGAACTTTGAGATCTAACGTAGTCACTCCCTCTTAGGTGGAGCACCATCCTCCCTCTACATATGTATTAGGACATTAGGGTGACAGGTAGTCTTCTTTGTATCCATCTATGCCACTTGTCGAGGACACTAGATATCAGGATCCTTCATCTTGACCTTTGTTGCAAGTTTTCTCTTGTCCTTTATAGGATTCTTCAACCTTGTAGTAAAGGTTGGGATCTCTATCACTCTAGTTGATCCTCAAGCTTCTCATATGGTTGTATGTACTATCCCATGGGTGCCTTTTGAGCTTAAACAAATCCTTTTGTGCATAGGTGGTTCTCTATATAGAGTCTCAAACCATATAGGTTGTTTTATTTGTTCTTATACTTTGATTACACCAGTTGACTAGTGTAATATCCACTATTGAAGAGATGTGTCTATTTCCTAAATCAATGTCTTTCCATAATCGAATCTCTCTGTTGATAAAAACATGAAACTTACTTCGTATCTTTTGATACTTCGATCGACAGTACACTTGATCTTGTAGATATTCTTGGAAGACTTCATAAAAATTCCCTTCGTGTCTTAAGCTCATATCCAAACATCATTTTGTATGATCAACTAGCACTTCTAGAACATATTATCCTTCCGTTCCTCCTTCTTGGGACATTCTTTCGCAAAGTGTCCTTTCACATGACAACTGAACTATTGAGTTGTGAGATGTCCTTTTATTCTTGGCAGAAATGTTCTTTATTATTGTTATTTCTATTCTTCAATCAATCATGAATTTCCCCATTTGTGATCTTCCTATTAGAAAAACTCTCTTGACTGAATTTGGAAGACCATTATGCTTCTGCTTCTTTGACATTGTTTTCAACAGCTTTTAATTGCTCCTTGAGATGAGATCTTGTTGTGAAGTAGTCATTGAATGTTTTATGAAATTTCACCTTCACATTATTGAGTTGATATCTGAAGGTCATCTTCATATATACTTTTCATTGTATTGAACATATCCTTGGGAGCCTTCAAGGATGTTACATGTGAGATCTAATGGAGACAGAAATACTCCTCTTTATTTTGATGAGGTCCTTCGACTTTTGCTTTGCTTTGACTTCATCTCTGTCTGGATTTGCAGCTCTTTCTTTGGCATAGTTCTCCATGCTTATTTATGGTAAGCACTCTATAACTCATGCTTAGAAGTTCTTGATTCTTTCAAGATTGTCCTTGAGCTTCATACTTTTTTTCATTGTGATAAAAATGAGAACCTCAAACGGAAATAGAGAGGATGAAGCTTACTAGTGAGAATGCTTCAACTTGATGCTTGCTTGAAGGATCTTTTGAAATATTGATTCTAGTGGACCCATGGTTTGATATAGAAACCCTAATTTTTCAACTTAGGTATCTTTTAGATCTGATTGGATAGAAATATGTGCCTCCTCAAGGAAAGCTGAGTAGTATATTTATTTTCCCAAAACTGTGGATAGAACTGCAAAATATCTGATGCCCTAGTTTTCTTTGGAAGAGTGTTAGATCAAAAAATGAAAGTTCACAAAATGAGAAATTTTTTAAATAGATACATGTTCCTTCCTATGGATAATTTGATTGTCCTCCTTCAAATTTATTGGTGGAGGGAAGTTCCTGGAACGAGAATCCCTAGCTTTTTCTCTGGTTTCTTCTGCAAAAATGACTGATATTGTTTTTGCTATATATACAAAGTTACTGTTCCTATGTGTTCTAAAATTTGCACTAAGGTAGCCTCGCCTATATTATTTCCAACACCATAGGTTAGAGCAGAATTGGACTCACCAATTGAGACTTATGCTAATTTTCCCAAGGTGACATATTTAAGGACAGTTCATCATATCGAACTTGTACAGACTTCCACGTGTCATTCGTTCATATTAGGGGTCTAACATTTTTACCACATTAACTAAAATCTGTTTCCTTTCTAGAAAATCTTACGAAATCACATTTGGACCTTCCTAGCCAAAGATATAGAGATTATCCCTATGTCACATGTTTAAGGTTGAAATCTAGGAGAGGCTGGAACCCTGAGTTGGGGGAATCATATCTCCTAAATTATAGAGAATATGAAGCTGAAAATTTTGCACATGGTACATCAGGAATTTATATTTATCTTGTAAACATTTCAGGTCCTAAGGAAGAAAACCACACAAAAATTCCTCAGTATAGAATTCGACCAAGACAGTGTAAAACCCCAGCAACAACAATAGTTTCTCATCTTCCACATTAAACTATTTCTCTCTCTTTCTCTCTCTCCATCACAATACTTGAGTGTGAGATATATGAAAATGAGAGAGGAGCCTCAACGATTTATATCCATCAGGTGAGTGCCTCAAATAACTAACTATGTCAGCCAGGTTCCCTAATTAGGGCCGAGTTACCTTAGGATACTCAAAATACATTTTATGTATTACTTCCTTGGGTACTATTTCCCCAACTTACAACGGAGGTTTTACCTTATGACTTTTACATGAGAAATTACATCAAGGACATCTTCGAATGGAGGAATAACATCTCTAGAGGAGAACATAACAAAAGTACAATAGACTATCTTCGAAGATACACTATTTTAACATATATAGATGGATTATACTGATGTGCTTAACAGTCCCATTAACTGCTTTTTGGCTTCAATTATACAACAATTGAATCATTCTTTCTTTCTTTCCAGTAATTCAAATATCATATTCTTTGTTATGTTTGTGATTTAGATTGTTGCTAATATATTTTTTGGGTTAAGAGATTCAAGTATGCTCACTAATTTAGTTTGTTGGCTATATTGCAAAGTAGAATTCTTTTTAAGTACATACTATTTATGCATAAAATCTTTGTACAATAACACATTTAGCTCCTTTCACCCTGGATTCAAAGCTTTCAAGCCCAAGGTTTGAATTGCAACACATGATTTTGTATGTAAAAAATGTCATTTTTTAAGTCTGTAACTGTGTTGACCCAATTCCATAATTAATAACTTGATAATCATTATTTTTTATGCTTGAATGATGTAATATTTGTTTGAATCTCATCATTGTCAAGAATTAACAACTTCTTAAAGCGTGCTAGCTCAATGGTAGTGCACCTGCCTAATTACAGGCAGGGGAGGTTGGTGGTTCGATTCCTCTGTGCCCTATCATAAATTTGTGACTACAAAAATGGATAAATTCGCATATATATGACTATTAGTATCTAATTTACTGTATCCTAGTCGTATTTATCTTAGTCATTAATATGTTATCATCTAGTAGTTTATTTAGTCGTATATTTGGTCATTAATTGTTGCAATCAGTGACTAAATTCATGACTAAATCTATGACTAAATCAATGACTAAATCATTGAATCTCAATGGCTAAATCAATGACTAATAAGTCAAGTTATTAATGAATAAGTGAAATATGACTAAGTTAGTCAAAGCTATAAGATAGTGGAAATTAGTTTTAGAAAACAAGATCGTAGAGTAATAATAGTTATATAGTTAAATAAACAGATAAAATGCAAAACACATTAAACACAATACAAAAGAGACACATATATAACATGGTTCACCCAACATGGGATACATCCACATAGAAATTTCCAGTCCTTTCTATTATACTGTCTAGCAAAATGAAAAGATACAACCTGCAGCAACCCAGTTGCACTTCCTCTTCACACTCTCATAGTCTCTCTCACACAATCACAAAGATTGTTTACAATGCTACAATACAATGCTCAGTCCTATTACAATGCTATTATTTTATAGGGGAAATACCATGGTAAAATACAATGGCTTACCCAATACCACAGGTCTGCAAAACTGTTGGCCAACACACATCCCAAAAAAATCCTTTATGGGCTTTGCCCCCAAACCTCCGTTAGGGGCTCGCTGTCCCCCGCACTCCCCAAATGGGACGAGTGTATAGTAAATCTGGGGTACAAACACATCTAATCAATAACATCTCTGGGTCTTGAAGATCAAGATCCACAACCAACAATTAGATACTATTAGTCGCTGACTAAAAAATAGTCATTTATAGCCTGATTTTAGTCATTAATTTCTCATTTTGTACTAGTGAACAAAACATCAATATATAAATACACCATCTATATTTTCCCAAAAATAATAATTTTGAATATATAATTCTTAGCGTTTAACATGCAAGAATTCATAATAGAATAAGAATAACAAATGCACTCGAACATGCAAACTTCTACTTTTGTTGCAATTGTAACTTCAAAACATATTATGATGTATATTATTATTGTATATTGTTGTACCCCATTAGATATGTGTTTCCCTCCTTTTGGAATGTCATTATTGTCTATGTTCTTTGAGGTAAATCCCCTGTTGTAAGTCAAGGAAGTAGTCCCCAAGTCAAATATAATAAAATGTATCTTTAAGTCCCTCTAGAAGAAGTCGATCCAGTTAGGGTAACATGTCAGCCCAATCAAGTAGTAAGGTCAGTCACATGAAGGGTAAAAATATGGAGGTTCCCTCCCTCATTTACACACACACTCACTCACTCAAGTTTGCATGAGGAGAGAGAAAATTTCAAGGAGGAGAGAGAGAGTTCAAAAGACTTTTTATACTTGGGTTTTTGTATATTGTGATATTTTCTTAGTGATGGAACTATTCTGAGGAAGTTTGCGGGATTTTCTCCTTTATGGTTTCCCTGAGGAAAATATGTGTGTCTTTTGTATCTGCTCTATGTTATGCATCTTGTTGTGATTGTTATTATTTCAGATAAATATCCTAATCAATTTGAATTAGATTAGGAAAAATAACATGGGATCAAAGCCTCTCTAAAAGAAGGAATTATTTAGCAGTGGAAACTAGGGCTTCCAAGTTCAAGGAATTCTCTCCACAAATCATCAAGAAAATAGGGCTACGATCACTCACCCTAGAAGGGCACATATTTTAGTGAAAGAAAAATGATCTTTCAAGAAGTTTCATTTTATACCTAAATTCTAGTGATGGGAGGAACTAGGGAATCAATTTTTAGAGGCTTCTCAACTCAACTTTCAAAAAAGGACCTTACTGATCAACTCACTTCAAGGAGGCACATATTTCTATTCAGACAGAATTCCATAACTCCAAGTTTGGAAAATTGGGGTTTCTATGACAAAACCCTAGTTCAGTCAACTTTAGAAACAAGCTGAACACCTCAAATCGGTAACATCTATATCTCTGCAATTTCCATTTGAGTTTATCATTTCAAAATGACTCATCATACTCATCTATAGGGTAATATTGGGGGAGACAACAAATTTCGAGCATGGAACTATAGTATCTCCTTGATGCTTGAATAAAATGATTTGGATTAGTATATCAATAAGGAAGTTACACAACTAGACAGAGATGATGATACGACTATCCATAAGAAGAACATGATTAATTCCGAGAGAATCATTGCATATTTTAGTAAGGATCATCTCATCCCCCATTTGTCATCCTTGAAGATACTGAAGGAAGCATTTGATGCTTTGACAAATGTGTTCGAAGGAAAGAACATCAACCAGAATATGACATTGAGGAACCAGGTGAAGAATGTGAAGATACAAACCTTAGAGACCAAACAATCCTACTTCACAATGGTTGCTCAAATCAAGGAAGAACTTGAAGTTGTTGAATAGAATGTAGAAGAAGGAGATATTTTTATGACCACCTTGATTGGTCTCCCTAGATCATGGGATTCATTCATTCAAGGAATATGTACAAGAAGAATGTTGATCAGTTTCAGAAAACTCTGGGAAGAATGCACTCAAGAATAAGCTCGAATCATAACAAGAAAAGAGAAGATGAGATCATTTGAATATCAAGCTCTCACAATAAATAAGTAGGATAACCATCACAAAAAAGGGAGGACCATCATCACAAAAGAAAAAATAAATTTAGAAGGGTCCTTCCAACATTCAATGATGTACTTGTGATGGGAACAAACATTACTCCACAGATTGTCCCAAAAATAGAGGCTCCTTCAACAAGAAGTTAAATAAGAAGATACACCATGCTCACACCACTGAGGATGATGAACCAATAATAAAGACACTCAAAGTAGAAACTGTTTCTTCAAGTGATGAAGAATACATTCTTATATCAACACTCACTAGCACTATGTCACATGGAATCAATAATTGACTTGTATATAGTGGAGCATCCAAACATATTATGGGATACAAAGAATCATTTGCAAACTTGTCTAAGTTGTAAACACTAAAAAGTGTTCACCTATCTCTCCATGGTATAAACCATATTCATAAATCTAATTCCCACCATATTTCCTTCATTTTTGACCTTCACAATTGTATTTCCACAAAAAAGGTCCAAAACATCATTATTCCTTTCCATAATGAAGGGATGATGAACAATTATTGTGATTTATCACCACTCTCTCCCAAAAAAGGGTAAAAAACCCTAAAAAAGAGAATGAGTAAAAAACCATAGATAAATACCATGGATAATAAAATCCATGGGTCCTTACATTGGATCAAAAAATTGTAGGAACATACTATAAATACATTGTGAAAGACTTACCCAAAATAGTTTTTTCCATTTTTCATCATTCACATCATATAATTTTATCCATTATTCCCATATTTTTCCACGTCATTTCCCATGGTGTATGTTTAGTTCACTCTGTACCCATTTGGATACATTCCCCCCATTTGACAACCAGTTGTGGAAGAGATAGGAAACCCAAACCATGGAGTTGCGGAATGATGTCACGTCCCCATGCCTCCGACCGGCAAGGGAGACGCGACTCAATCATTGACCACCCGGGCTAACTCCCCATGAACATATACAGGCATAGAAATTGCTGAAGACAGAATGCTTAAACATGTGCATTGAACTTAAATATGCCAGATGATAATTTGTCATGCACGGATGCAATTATCTATCAGACACAGGGGAAACATCATACATTCAAACAAGCATTCATTTAACATGTTCATCATATCATTAACAAAAATTAAGATTGCAGAAGTAAAATGCACAATACCACTTATCTTATGAAAGCTTTGCTCCGCAACCAGCTATGTCGCTGCAACATTCCACCCAACCATAGGCCAGCGTGCTCCTAAATCTCTCAACAGCGCTGCCACCCCCAAGATGGGCATGATTCTCCAAGGAATAAGGGAACTAGCAGGCTTATACATAGCCAGGGATATACAAAACATAGCCAAGCCAACATAGTTGGGTTTAACAGGCCATTAAGGAGTTGGAGAAGGTAGATTGCTAAGCTGGTGAGTTCATTACAGAGCCAAGGACACCTACACTAGAACTAGCCTGACCTCTAAGACACCAATCCACACCCAACACAAGGAATCAGCCCCTTCTCTGCTACACAGTCCTTCAGGCCCTACATTCCCTTCCAGTGCTATTCAGGGGTGATGGAGAAGAAGGCCAGCCCTCTAGCTCTGTCTGTGTGGTTCCAGCCACCAGGTTTATCAAGCAAAACTAAGCCAACATCCCTGCTCCTCTCACAGTCCGAAGACCAACCATTGCACGTATGTAATCGGTCGGCTATCACAGCTTAAACAGGGGAAAACGAATTATGAGTCATTATTGGCCCTATCGTGGCCAAAATGACTCTCAGGCGAATTTACAACAGCCCCCAGCTCGCAAGGAAGACCACAACAACCACACCCAACAACGTGGAAAAACATAGCCCGTCCTGGGCAACGAAATCACCAAGAAAACATATACAGATCGAGCTGGGGAAGAAATTACAGTTTCCCCAGCTTGTGGGTGAGCGTGAGCAACAATGCAGAACCCACAATCAACCCGTGAGGAAAGATACGGCCACACTATTCACCAATACATAGAGGAAAACTGCTGCGTGGGTAGATCCAGCAAAATCCTGTGCGTGAAGATGAAAAATGAACCAGCAATTGTGGAGGACGAACAGGGCACAGGGAGGACGCGAAATTGGGTGTGTGTGAGTATTCAACAACTCATGGAGAGGAAGATGAATGTCTGCGTGAGGGAAAGAACAGCAAAATCATGGGTAGAGTGTGCGTGTGGGTGAGGACTGACAGTCCTGCCACCCCACTCCCAAAATCATTAACTGCCTCAACCACCAGCAGTAATTCTTCAATGAGAGTGGTTGGGATAAAGACAAGGTAAGAAGACACATGGGTATTTTCCCTCATTGGCCAAACTTGGACAAATTCCCCCACATCCTCATCCTTGGGAAAATCATGCCCCATTCGATTTAGTTGCCGCGACCGTAGCTGGTTGTGTTCATTTTAATTATAGATGCATATTTCAATGATGACCAACATAATATATGCCGCATGCCCCTCTATACCATCGGTGACAATTTAAATCCAAAACATAACATAACCGATCAATGGTTGGGCCTTGGCCTTTAACTCCACACCATGATCATTTACAATATACAAATCATATACATCTAATGTAACAGGGTCAAAACCAGGGCATTACATTCCCCTCCCCCTTCAATAGCACTGTCCTCAGTGCTTTACAAAATTTGAACAAAATGCTACACTGACATCGCCTCAGTGTTCCGCAGAATTGAACAAAAATGGATGTGCTAATCGCATGGCATCCTCCAGCTCCCATGTAGCCTCTTCAGGTCCGAAGTGCTCCCATTGCACCTTTACCTGACCTATGGCTCGGTTCCAGAGCATCGTGACCTTCCTGTTGAGGATGCGCATTGGCTTGATTCGGAACTCTCCCTCGGGTTCCACCTGAATCACATCCCAATTTATCACATGGTTAGGATCATGTACATATCTTTTAAGCAAAGAAACATGAAAAACATTATGATCCCTAGTGCTAGCAGGCAATGCAAGTCTATATGCAACTGGCCCTATCCTTTCAAGCACTTCAAACGACCCACAATATCTTGGCGACAACTTGGCACAACTACCAAGCTTCAAGGAACTCTTCCTTGTTCTCACTCTGAGGTAAACATGATCCCCAACTCTGAACTCCCTATTCACCCTATGCTTATCTGCATAGATTTTCTGCCTGTCCTGTGCGACTTTCAGATTCCGCCTGATCTTTACAACCTCTTGCTCCATTTCCTTGAGCAACTCTGGTCCAAGCACAATCCTGTTCACTGGATTATCCCGAGTCACTGGTGTCCTACACCTTCTTACATACAAAGCTTCATACGGACTCATCCCCAAGGATTCCTACTGTCCATTGCTATAAGCAAACTCTACCAAGTGTAAGTAATCTTCCCACTTGGTTGGTTTGTCCATTACGTACATGCGAAGCATATCTTCAAGCACCTGATTAACTCTCTCTATTTGCCCATCTGTCTGAGGATGGTATGCAGTGCTGAAGTTTAGCTTTGTACCCAAATCTGCAAACAACCCCTTCCAAAATTTGGAAGTGAACTTGACATCTCTGTCAGATACTATTGCCTTCGGCAATCCATGCAATTTGAATATCTCCTTCATGAAGATCCTTGCAATGTCACCAGCCTCATACGTAGACTTCACTGGTATAAAATGTGCTGCCTTAGTCAACTTGTCTACCACAACCATGATGGAATCATGTTGTCTCCAAGTCATCGGCAATCCTGTAATAAAATCCATGGAAATAACTTCCCATTTCCATTCTGGAACTTGCAAAGGCTGCAACAAACCTGCAGGATGTTGATGCTCAACCTTTACCTATTGGCATTTCATACATCTTGAAATGTACTCAGCCATATCTTTTTTCATTCCTGGAAAAAAGTACAGCTTTCTTGCTGTAGCAATTGTCTTTTGATATCCTGGGTGACCAGAATATGGAGCTTGATGGATTTCATCCATAACAACTCTCCTTAAATCTACTACATTCGGAATATAAATTCTTCCTTTAAAAGTGAGAAGTCCATCTTCTTCCAATTTATATCCCTCGTACCTCTTCTCAAGAATTTACTGCTGCAACTTGTCTTTTACCTGCTCATACAATTCATCTCCAACAGCATGACTAACAATCTGCTGCCTTAAATCTGATTGGCAAATACTAAGAGATGCCACATGCGTTCGTTGCATTTTCTTGCTAAGGGCATTAGCTACCTTATTTTCCTTTCCCTTTATGTGCTTGATCTCAAAATCAAATTCACATAAAAACTCCAGCCATCTTGCTTGCCTAGCATTCAACGTAGGCTGATCGAACAGATACTTCAATCCACAGTGATCTATTCTAAGCTCAAATCTCCTACCCATCAAGTAATGTCTCCACATCTTGAGAGCATGTACTATGGCTGCAAGCTCTAGATCATGAGTGGCATAGTTCTTCTCATGCTCCTTCAGCTTCCTTGACCCATAACATATCACGTGGTTGTCTTGCATAAGGACTCCTCCAAGCCCTTGTCCGCATGCATCCGTACACACCACAAAATCTTTCTCTGGATCTGCAACCTTCAATACTGGTGCACTGGTGAGAAGATTCTTCAACTACTAGAAGATTTCTTCACACCTCAATGTCCATTCGAACTTCATCCCCTTCTTTTGCAAAGAAGTGATGGCATGTGCAACGTTGGAGAATCCTTCAATGAATCTTTGATAGTATCCTGCAAGTCCCATGAAAGATCTCACATCTGTCACATTTCTTGGAGTAGGCCAATTCATAATGGCTTCAATATTTTCAGGGTCCACAGATATACCCTCCTCTGAGATAATGTGACCCAAGTACTGAATTCTATCTCTATATAAGTCACACTTGCTTAGCTTTGCATACAACTGGTGTTCCCTTAGCACTTGCAATGTCAATTTCAAATGCTCTTCATGCTCTTTCTCATTCTTAGAATATAAAAGAATGTCATCAAGGAAAACAAGAAAAAACGTGTCCAAATACTTGCTGAAGACACTATTCATAAGGCACATAAATGTAGCTGGTGCATTTGTGAGACCAAATGGTACCACTACAAACTCATAATGCCCATACCTTGTCCTGAAGGCTGTCTTATGAATGTCTTCATCCTTGATCCTTACCTGATTGTAACCAGAACTCAAGTCAATCTTGGAAAATACCTTTGCTCCTCTCATTTGATCAAAGAGGTCATCAATCCTAGGTAAAGGATACTTATTCTTCACAGTAACCTTGTTCAACTATCTATAATCAATACATAACCTGAGCGTACCATCTTTCTTCTTTACAAACAAAACTGGTGCTCCCCAAGGAGACACACTCGGTCGGATATACTTCTTTTCCAGCAACTCTTGCAGTTGCATTTTCAATTCTAGCATCTCCGGTGTACTCATCCTGTAGGGTGCCTTGGACATGGGTGCTTCTCCTGGCACAAGTTCGATTGTGAAATCAATGTCCCTCTTTGGAGGAAGCCCTGGAATCTTATCAGGAAACACATCCCTGAATTCCTGTAACACCTGATAGTTCTCCAACCTAGGAGTTTCATCTCTTGTTTCCTCCAAAATCTGAGCTGCATACAACTAGCAACCCTTCCTACAGAACTTCTTTAACTGCATTGCCGAAACTTGCCTCACTGAAATCATCTTTGGAATACCTTTCACAACTACGAGGTTCCCTTCCTCATTCATGCATTCAAAAGTCTTATTTTAGCAATCAAGCTTCACCCTGTGAGCTTCTAACCAATCCATCCCAATGAGAACATCATAGGAACCAAGCGGTAGAACATTTAGATCTACACAGGTGACCAATCCATTCATGACCAATGTGCATTTCTCTACCACTTCACTGACCTTTCTCTTAGTTCTAGTGGCTAGCTGAACTAACCAAGATTTCCTATGCTTTACTTTATTAAAAGCACAAATCTCCACTACTCTAGGAGTAATGTAACTGTGAGTAGAACCAGGGTCAATCAAAATAGAAACAGATTGCTCAGCAATCTTACCTGCTACTTCAACCACAGCTGACTGGTGATCTGCTTGACGGTCCTCCAGTGCTGCATAAATCCTAGGAACTGCCCTTGCTACTTGACCCACTGTTTCTGCTTCTTGAACGTTATAAGCTGGCCTTGCACTCTCATTCTCGAGTGGACAATTTCTGCGCATGTGGGGTCCTCCACATTTCCAACACTGAAGTGGCTCTCTATTTTGTTGTGGATCCTTAGGCTTCTCTCTTGCCACTCCAACTGGCTTACTTGCAGCTTGAGATGGTTGCTTCTGCTGATTTCTGAAGCTAGAAGGTTTGAAACCTTTCTTTCTTTGGTCAAACTTCTCGTTCTTCTTGTCTTTCCATGCCTTATGGTAATCAGGTTTACCTTTTCTTTGCTCATAGAAATACTTAGCTTTCCTTATTGCTTCCTCAAGGGTTCTAGGTTCATAAAACTCAATTCTATCTTTGTAAGACTGAGGCAGTCCACTTAGAAAACGCTGGACCTTTACTTTTTCATCTCTGATGTACCGAACATACCTCAACAGCTCCAAAAACTTATTTGCATACTCTTGCATGGTCTGCTGTCCCAATCTCAGCTCATGGAACTCCTTGATCTTGTCATCATAATACCTATCAGATAGGTATTTATGCTTGAAATACTTCTTGAACTGCTTCCACTTCAGTATTCTTTCACTGATCCTCTTCACTTGCTTGAAGTGTTCCCACCAAATGGATGCTCTTCCATTTATATTGAATATGGCAACTCTTGCCTTCATATTTCCTGAATAGTCATGCACTTGAAAGTACTTCTTTATCCCAAGAAGCCAAGCTTCAGCTTCCTGTCTAGTCTTTACTTCACCATCAAATGTAGGAGGTTTAGCTTTCTTGAATTCATCTCGAGTGCGATCTTTGTGGTGTCTCTTTCTTTTTATTTTATGAGAAGAAGAAATTGAATCCCCGCTGGATTCTTCAGAATCGGATGACCCACTAGAAGTCCTTCTCCTTCTCCTAGTACTGCTCTTACTGCCTTCTGGTCTTGTTGTACCTCGTCCAGAATCTATCTTTCTCTGCAAGTCTGTCAAACGCTGCAACATTGCAGCATTCAACTGATGCTACTCTTCCTGGGCTTTAATCAAGCTTCTCATGGTAGCTGCAACATCTGACGGTGTCTCTTGGAATCTCCTTCCATTAGACTCAATGTCATCATTGCTATTACGGACATTCTCTCCCATGGCATCTTCTGCTCACTCATAGGAATCTCGAGCATCATACCCATCATGGGTTCTCATACTGAACCACCACTTACTTACCAAACTGCACTACTTGGAATACTTCCCTTGAAGGTGACTATAATTCTGCAAACGTGTTAATAACACAATTGTTAGATGCATAACATTGATATAAATCATAATCACTTACCTTCTCCTGGAATAATCATAAAATTATAAATGCCCAAACACACAAAAATGTTCTTCATCCAAGAATGTCTATCTGAGGGCGACGACGGGGGTCAAGGAGGCTTGTTTTTTGTAAATTATTGTTTTTCACTCAATCTGGCGCATTAGATCGCTGTGAATTCCTCATTTTTCCAGCCCTGAAATTCACTGACAAACAGCTGAAAAATCCCACTGAAAACAGTCAAAATCTGCTGTGAAATCCCATGGGAAATTCAAAATTTTCCTGTTCTTCACATCGAAAGTCAGATGTTTTTCCACATCGGCCAGCAAATGCCTTCAGCTTCCGCAACGGAGGACGCTCCTTCCCTTTCCTCTTCCTATCAACACACTTTCTCTTGCAGCGTCGGCAGTCTTTTTGATCGGTCGACAAATGCCTTCAGCTTCCGCAACGGTGGACGCTCCTTCCCTTTCCTCTTCCAATCGGCGCACTTTCTCTTGCGGCGTCAGCAGTATTTTTGATCGGTCGGAAAATGCCTTCAGCTTCCACAACGGCGGATGCTCCTTCCCTTTCCTCTTTCGATCGGCGCTTAGAAAAATTTGAACGTCGGATGTCGGCGGAGTTTCACATTGGAAGCCAAATGGCTTCGGCTTCCGCAACGACGGCACACCAAAGGCCAAATCCTTTCGACATCCACTCTTACTTGGAGAAATTTCAGCTTTTCGGACGTCGGCTAACTTTCTGGTTGGAAACTTTAGCGATTTCACTTCCGCAATGGCGGACTGAAGGACCACTTTCCCTTCCAACTGGCGGAAGTTCACTTCACGAATCCTTCCGCAACGGCGGATAGGAGATCACTCCCGCTTTCGATTTCCCAACACTTAGACAAATTCTCAAAATTTGTCTTTCTTCGACCGCGTCGGCTGTCGGCGGTCTTTCTGGATCGGAAGCCTTAATGCTTCTGCTTCCGAAATGGCAGATGGGAGACTTCTAATTCTTCCGCAACGGCGGAAGTTTTGACTTCTCCAACCCTTCTGCAACGGTGGAAGCTTGACTTCTCCAACCCTTCCGCAACGGCGGAAGCTTTACTTCTGGTTCTTTCGACTGCTCAACATTTCAACAAAATTTTTAAATTTTCATAGTCTTCCACTGATTCGGCTGGGAAGAATGAGATACACCTCTGTCATTTGCTCCTTCTCGGCCCATAGAGGCCCATTGCTGCAACCCAGAGCTTTGATACCATGCTGTCACGTCCCCATGCCTTCGACCAAGAAGGGAGAAGCGACTCAATCATTAACCACCCGGGCTAACCACCCATGAACATATACAGGCATAGAAATTGCTGAAGACAGAATGCTTAAACATGTGCATTGAAATTAAATATGCCAGATGAGAATTTGTCATGCACGGATGCAATTATCTATCAGACACAGGGGAAACATCATACATTCAAACCAACATTCATTCAACATGTTCATCATATCATTAACAGAAATTAAGATTGCAGAAGTAAAATGCACAAGACCATTTATCTTATGAAAGCTTTGCTCCGCAACCAGCTACGTCGCTGCAACGTTCCACCCAACCATAGGCCAGCATGCTCCTAAATCTCTCAGCAGTGCTTCCACCCCCAAGCTGGGCATGATTCTCCAAGGAATAAGGGAACTAGCAAGCTTATACATAGCCAGGGATATAAAAAACACATCCAAGCCAACATAGTTGGGTCTATCAGGCCATTAAGGAGTTGGAGAAGGCAGATTGCTAAGCTGGTGAGCTCATTACAGAGCCAAGGACACCTACACCAGAACTAACCTGACCTCTAAGACACCCATCCACAACCAACACAAGGAATCAGTCCTTTCTCTGCTACACAATCCCTCAGGCCCTGCATTCCCTTCCAGTGCTATTCAGGGGTGATGGAGAAGAAGGCCATCCCTCTAGCTCTGTCTGTGTGGTTCTAGCCACCAGGTTTATCAAGCAAAACTAAGCCAACATCCCTGCTCCTCTCACAGTCCGAAGACCAACCATTGCATGTATGTAATCAGTCGGCTATCACAGCTTAAATAGAGGAAAATGAATTCTGAGTCATTATTGGCCCTATCGTGGCTAAAATGACTCTTAGGCGAATTTACAACAGCCCCCAGCTCGCAAGGAAGACCACAATAACCACACCCAACAACGTGGAAAAACACAGCCCATCCTGGGCAACGAAATCACCAAGAAAACATATACAGACCGAGCTGGGGAAGAAATTACAGTTTCCCCAGCCTGTGGGTGAGCGTGAGCAACAATGCAGAACCCACAATCAACCCGTGAGGAAAGATACGGCCACACTATTCACCAATCCACAGAGGAAAACTGTTGCGTGGGTAGATCCAGCAAAATCCTGTGCATGAAGATGAAAAATGAACCAGCAATTGTGGAGGACAAACAGGGCATAGGGAGGACGTGAAATTGGGCGTGCGTGAGTCTTCAGCAACTCATGGAGAGCAAGATGAATGTCTGCGTGAGGGAAAGAACAACAAAATCAGGGGTAGAGTGTGTGTGTGGGTGAGGACTGACAGTCCTGCTACCCCATTCCCAAAATCATTAACTGCCTCAACCACCAGCAGTAATTCTTCAATGAGAGTGGTTGGGATAAAAACAAGGTAAGAAGACACATGGGTATTTTCCCTCATTGGCCAAACTTGGACAAATTCCCCCACATCCTCATCCTTGGGAAAATTATGCCCCATTCGATTTAGTTGCCGCGACCATAGCTGGTTGTGTTCATTTTAATTATAGATGCATATTTACATGATGACCAACATAATATATGCCGCATGCCCCGATATACCATCGGTGACAATTTAAATCCAAAACATAACATAACCGATCAATGGTTGGGCCTTGGCCTTTAACTCCACACCATGATCATTTACAATATACACATCATATACATCTAATGTAACGGGGTCAAAACTGGGGCATTACAAATGACTTCCAAAGAAGGCTACTGTGGCCCATTTCTAGAAAGGTGTGTTCTTCATTATTTCTTGCATTAGTTAGTTTTATATATGTGAAAACCTGAAAAAATATTTTTTGTTATTGTCTTGTTTCTTTTGTTATTTTTAAACTCTTCTTTATGCTTTGGATGAGCTAAGGTTAGTGCTTTTACATGTAGTTGGGGAGAAATCCCCACTATAGTTTTGGGGACTCCACTAGGTCGATCCATATGGATCTTTGTTTCTGCAGGCTTGTTATTGGTTTTTTCTCCCTTGATGCACTCAGCGATCGTAGATATGACCCCCTCGCAACATATATGAACTAATACTAGGTGAGTGCCTACCCCTCGGCCCTAGTTGATAGTCTTCTTTTTCAAAAAAAAATCCATTCAGGTTGAGTCATACCTATCCAAATAAAAGTTGTGACCCAGTCACACCTTTTTTCCGACTAAACGCGACCCAGGTTGTGCCTTTTGACTCGATAAGAGTGGTATTTCTCAAAAGTTGAGATTGCTCCTATCCCAGCATTTGGAGTGACCCCGGTTGCTATCGTGACTCGATTTTGAGCGACTTGTCGTGCTTAATCATTAGTTTTATGTGACATGGTTCTATTGACTATTTTCCCACCCATATCGTGACTGTTTCTATGTTCTGTGCAAACCCGGTTGCTCCTGTTCCACTGATAGGTGTGACCTGCAGTTTTTTCCATTTTTTTTAGTGCTTCACATCCCTACTTTAGACCCATTGTATGTGTCACACCCTTTTCCGACTTGTTTCTGTCTAGATCTAATCTTTTACAGCCCCCTAGTATGTTTTGAGATTCCACTTATTTGGTTTGTAAGTCGTTCTAATCGAGATTTGTGGTTGACACCCCATGTATATTTCCTACATTTGATTAGTTCCTTTTAGTGGTCATTTACTTCAAGTAAATTTTACTTATGGATGAATAAGTTATTTTGCATCATATTTACTATCATTTAGTTCTTTTTATCTGTGTTATATTTGTATCACGGTAGTGAGATTACTAAATCTTCATCGTGGATTGCTGGGATTTGTATACACATCAATTGCACACATATCACACCATATATGTGAAAAATATTGGTTCATGACCCCAAGAAATCCTTAAAAAATAACTTTACAACCAACATTGTAACCTTGCTTGAGGACAAAAAAATATTGTAGCCAAAATTAGGAATTTGGGGATAGGCATCCACGAAACACCACTCTATCACTTACATCATGAGACATATTTTTTGTTCACCAGAGGAGAAAAATCTATTGATGTATTTGTAACTTCGGTATGTATTCACTTGTATATCTTATGTATTGAACCCCAATGTTTATTCTGGGAAGCATCTGTAATGTAATTGAGTCATGCCATGCACCGATATTCCTATCGGGAGATTCAATAATGTAAACAAGTCATGTAAATTCATACAGTGTAACCCTCCTTATTGATCAAGGGTGAAAGTCCCCACAGTTGAGGGGCCTTAGGGTTATTAGAGTCTCCTAGAGAAGTCAGCCCTAGTGAGTTATTGTCAAGTTGAGAATTAGTATAAATAGAGAGGGAGCCTCTCTATTTAACACACATTCACTCACACTCAGTTGTAGCGCATAACTGAGAGAGAAAGAAGAATTTGGGACAAGAGAGAGAGAGACTACCACTGTCAGCAGATCATCTTAATGTCTTTGGGTTTTACTTTTGGTGTTGATTCTATCTCCGAGGAAGTTGTGTGGTTTTATCCTTTATGGGTTCCCTGAGGAAAATATTTGTGTTCATTGTCTCTTGTGTTTGATTGTTTTGCTTGTTATTCTCTCAGATAAGATCCTAAGATCATATAGCTTAAATGTTAAAAATCAAACATGGTATCAGAGATAATCTGAGAGGAAGACAATGTGTGGCTGCTGAAGCTAGGGATTCCTACTTTTTTGAT
This sequence comes from Pseudotsuga menziesii, assembly GCA_001517045.1. NCBI lineage: Eukaryota > Viridiplantae > Streptophyta > Pinopsida > Pinales > Pinaceae > Pseudotsuga > Pseudotsuga menziesii. Next base: position 39,766 of record LPNX010132097.1, on the reverse strand, counting down.
CTCTCTCCACATATTTTCAGCAAAAGGAGGTTGGGCTGACTCTCCTCCCTAGGGCGCATCTTTATGTCGAAGCAAAATCTGATTCTGAGCATTTTCAGTTTTTGACCCGACACTACTGTGGGAAATTAGGGCTTTCCACATAAGTGAAATTTTTGAGTGAGCCTATTCTTGGATTGATCTCCTCCCAAAAATCAAAGTTTAGAGATCAAGATCAAATTTTTTGGTTGGGTAGAGCTTCAGGAAAGTAAAACCTTAATTTGCTCTTGAACTAGAAAACCAACTATGCAGAAATACAGCTCCAGATCCAGTTTCAACATCTTAACCTGGTAAGATCTAAATATTTTATATTTCCATTTGAGGTTCTCTATTAATATGTCTCATCATACCAAGCTTGATGAAAATCTTAAGGGAGTTGATAACTTCCGAGCTTGGAAGTATAGGATCTCCATGGTCTTGGAAGAAAATGAGTTGGGCTCTTACATCAATGAAGAGGTTCCAGTTCTACTGGGATATGAGGCTAAGGCCTTGCACAAGAATAAATTAGTCATGGATAAGAGGATTATTGCTGATTCAATCAAGGATCACCTCATACCACATGTGTCCTCTCTAAAGACACCTAAAGAGATGTTTGATGCCCTGACCAAGCTGTTTGAAGAGAAGAACATAAACCAGAAGATGACTATGAGAAACCAATTGAAGAATTTAAACATCCAGAATGCGGAGACCATCCATTCATACTTTACAAGGGTCTCTCATATCAAGGAACATCTCAAAGTGGTAGATCAAGAAGTAAAGAATGCAGAAAGTGTGATGGCCACCTTGAATGGTCTTCCTAGGGCATGGGACTCTTTCATTTAAGGGATCTGTGCCAGAAAGAAGCTAGTCATATTTAGCAGACTATGGGAAGAATTCCCACTAGAAGAATCTCAAATAGTAGCTTGAAAATAAAATATGGGAAATTAAGCTCAAGCTCTCACAATACCATCCAAGAAGAGAAAAACAGACCATCACTAAGGTAAGCACTCTCATCCTAAAAGTTCTGATAAGAAGCTACCAAAATTCAAATTCTTTACATGTGATGAAAGGGGAAACTATGCTAGAGATTGTCCTAGGAAAAAAAATGACTCTCATAAGAAGGGAAAAAATAAAAAACATCATGCACATGCTGCAGAAGATGATGAGCCTGCCAAGAAGAGAATCAAACAAGACAGTGATGATTCTTCAAGTGATGAAGAATATGTTTTGATTTTTGCTCTCATAGGAAACATCACACATGGAAGCAATGATTTGATTATAGATAGTGGGGCTTCCAAACAAATGACAAGATTCAAAGAATCATTTGTGAAACTATCAGAACATGAATTATCCCACAAGGTGAAACTTGGGGATGACTAACAGTATCCAATAAAAGGTAGTGGAGAATAATCCTACAAATTAGACTCTGGAAAGTCTATGAAAATGAAGGATGCCCTACTTGTACCAGGAATAAAGAAGAACCTTCTCTCCATCTCTGCATTGGATTCAAAAGGCATGAGGGTTGCATTTATAGATGGCCAAGTCTTCATGTGGCCAAAAGGAAAGACTATTGATGATGCAGTAGTAATTGGAGAACAAGAGGGAGGACTACACAAATTGAAGGACCAACCAGAACAAGCTTTGGTTCATGACTCACTAGAACTAAATGAACTGTGGCATAGAAGGCTTGCATGTGCACTACAGGGCACTACCACTTGCAAGAAAAGCTATTGAAGATCTTCCAGAAATGCAGGAAAAACATGAAGGTGTATTCAAAGGATGTGCAAAAGGAAAGAAAACAAAGAAGACATTTCCAAGTAGCGAGAGCAAGGAAAAAGGAATCTTGGAAATCATCCACTCCGATGTATGTGGTCCAATGTCATCCAATTCTATAAGAGGGTATGTATACTATGTTTCTTTCATTGATGATTTTTCTAGGATGACATGGATATACTTCATGAAGAACAAGGATGAAGTATTCAACAAATTCAAAGAATTAAAATTATTTATCGAGAACCACACAGAGAAGAAGATCAAGATATTTCGATTAGATAATGGTGGAGAATTCACATCAAATGAATTCAAATAATTATGCAGAGATTCAGGGATTAAGAGGGATTTAACCACTCCATATAATCCACAACAAAATGGGGTTGTAGAAAGAAAAAACAATCATGGAAGCAGCAAGGGCAATGCTTCATGATCAATACCTTCCTATGGATCTATGGGAAGAAGTTGCCAGAACAACTGTGTATGTACAGAACCGTACTCCACATAGAGCACTCAAGAAAAATACACCTGCATAAGTCTTTTTTGGAAAGAAACCAAAAGTCATTCATCTCAGAATATTTGGATGTCCAGTATACATACACATTCCAAAAGAAAAGAGGACAAAGTTAGATCCTTCAGGAAAGAAGAGTATATTTGTGGGATACTCTAAGAGCTCGAAGGCTTACAAAATATACTTCCCAGGATTCAACAAGATCAAAATCAGTAGAGATGTAACATTTGATGAAGATTCAGTTTACATCAAATCCAGAAAAAGACCTATTGAAGACTCTAAAGAATCAGAAGTACCCAGAATCCATATTACAACTATGAACGAAGCACCTACAGAAGAAGATCAAGAAATAAAAAAACCTCAGGAACCAATAGATCCACCTCAAGAGAAGAATCCTCACAAGAGGAAACTTGCATGGTTACAAGAGGCTATCCAAGGTGTAGAAAGATATAGGGCTCCAGAAGAGATAACAAGAGAAAGGAAAAGAACCAGGTCCTGCTCTGGTTATGTAGCCCTATTATGTGACTTCATTGATAAAGAATCTTCCAACTACAAAGAAGCGACAGAAAAAAAAAGAATGGAAGGATGCTATGATCGAGGAGTATCAATCGATCATGAAGAATGATGTTTGGAATGTTATCCCAAGACTAGAAGGGAATTCTGTTGTAAATTCCAAGTGGATCTACAAGATCAAGCATGTTGCAGCTAGTAGCATAGAGAAATATAAAGCAAGATTTGTTGCTCGTGGCTTCTCCCAGAAAGAAGGAATAGTGTTAGTTCTTCATCATATAAGCTAGCATTATGATCTTAGGATATTTTCACTGAGAGACTAACAAGAAAAGCAATAAAACATAAGCACAACACAAGAGACAAGAGACACAAAGAATTTTCCTTGGGGAAACCATAAAGGATAAAACCCCGCAACTTCCTCAGAGATAGAATCAGCACCAAAATAGTAAAAGCCCCGAAACAGTAAGATGATCTCCACACAACAGCAGTCTCTCTCTCACACACTGAGAGAGCTTCTCCTCTCTCACTCATGCGCCCCAATGAGTGAGTGTGAGTGTTGCAAGTGAGATAAATAGAGAGGCTCACTCTCTATTTATATTCTTTCGTTCACTTGAAGTGCACTCCAACATGTTGGCCTCACTTAACAATTACTTACTAGAGCCGACATCTCTAGGAGTGTCTAATAACCCTAGTGCCCCACCACTTGTGGGGACTTTGCCTCCTCTAACCAATAGGATGGTAACACAATGGTGGGGACTATTGCCCCGACTTACAATGACTCAACTAGGTTCGACTTCACTAGGATAGTCTAATAACCCAAGGGCCCCACAACTGTGGGGACTTTAACCCTTGAGCAATAGGAGGGTTACCCACAATGACTTGACATGACTTTATCATTATAGAAGCTTCCCGAAATAAACATCGGGGTATGAAATGACTCAAATACATTACAATACATCCTGGAATGAACATCAGGTTACAATAGATAAGAAATACAGGTGAATACATTCCAAAGTTAGAATTACATCAACACTCCCTCTTAACTAGGAAGGTATTATCTCAACACAATGTCTTAGCACAAGTATTCTTCTCTGTATCATCTGGGTCATCATCAGGTCTTCATCATCTTCAAGTCATCTTCATCTTCAATTCATCTTCATCTGTAAGTCATCTTCATTTGGATCTGGATCATCACTTGATCTGGATCATCATCACTCAATCTGGATCATCACTCGATCTAGATCATCTCTGGAGCATCATCTCTGGATCTGGATCATCACTCGATCTGGATCATCACTGCTGAATCATCATCACTAGATCTCGATCATCACTCGATCTGGATCATCATTGGTGATATCTTATGATTCTTCTCATCATAGGAAGTTCTACAGAGCCAGCCCTTTTTCATGCTGGTTGTAGGCCTAGCCATCATGTAGGTCTTTGCCCAGCACTTACATCTGACCTACTCATTAGAAAGGCATGCCCAGCACTCACATCTGATCATGTAGGAACCAATCCTATAATCATAACAAAAAGGCCTAGCACTCACATTCACCAGCATGATAGGAACTCAACCTACTATCATCTATGAAATGGATCAGCACTTACAACCACCAGCATGATAGGAACCCGAACTACTATCATATGTGGAAAGGCCACTGCACTTATATCTGAGTATGTGGGAACACATCCCTTAGTCACATCAAAAAGGCTACTACACTTACATCTAAGTACGTGGGAACACATCCCTCAGTCACATCAGAAAGGCTCTACACTTACATCTGAGCACTTGGGAACACATCCCTCAGTTACATCAGAAAGGCTCTGCACTTACATCTGAGCACGTGGGAACACATGCCTCATTTGCATCAGAAAGGTTCGGCACTTACATCTGAGCACATGGGAACACATCCCTCAGTCACATCAGAAAGGATCTGCACTTACATCTGAGCACATGGGAACACATCCCTTAGTCGCATAAGAAAGGCTTGCACTCATATCTGATCATGAGGGAACACATCCCACCAATCATATTAGAATGGCCCCCAGTCCTCCTCGACTGAGCTACGTGGTAACGGACCAGGTGCCTCCATTCTCCTAGAGAATGGTAGTTTCCCTTACATCCAACCTACTCGTCGGAATGGCCAACACTCATATCTGACATGGAAGGAACTTAATCCTTTAGCCATGATAGAATGGTTCAGCCCTTACATCTGATCAAGTGGGAACACATCCCTCTATCACATCGGAATGGATACTCAGTCCTATACTGAGTTTTCCTGGTAACTGACCAGGTGCCTCCATTCTTAGAATGACAATTTCCCTTACATCTGTCCTACTCGACAAAATGGCCAGCACTCATATATGACATGGAAGGAACCAATCCTCTCACCATGACAGAATGACTCAGCCCTTACATCTGACCATGGAAGAAACTAATCCTCTTACCATGTCATAATGGCTATGGGTCTCATCACTTTCTCTTGGAGGAAACCTCGATCTAGAGAACACCAAGCTTCTCCCTAAAGTACTCGAACTTCAGCCTAGCCAATGGCTTCATCAATACATCGGCTATCTGTTTCTTTTCCACAACATACTAAAGCTTCATTTCTCCCCTCTGCACCATATCCCTGATATAGTGATACTTGATCTTGATATGCTTTGACTTGTCATGGAACACTGGATTCTCTGACAACTTCACACAACTCTGGTTGTCATAATGTGTACAAGTAGCATCCAATTTGAGATCAAATATATCAGACAGTATCTTCCATAGACATATTGCCTCACAACTAGCTGAACAAGCTACGACATACTCTGCTTCAGCTGTACTCAGTGCCACACAAGATTGCTTCCTACTAAACCAAGAGATCACCCCTGATCCCAAACTGAAGCAACATCCTGAAGTACTCTTCCTATCAATGGCACTACCTACCCAATCTAAATCAACATAACCCTCCAGGCTAATCCTTTGATTCACATCATACTTGAGCCCATAATCAACTGTACCCTTCAGGTACCACAGAATATGCTTTGCAAAAATCAAGTGGACATTTCTTGAATATGTCAAGAACTTGCTCAAGGTGTTCACAGCAAAGCAAATGTCTGATCTCGTGTTCGTCAAGTACATCAATGACCCAATCATCTGACAATACATCGTAGCATCAACCGACTCTGATGAAGCATCACTCAATAGCTTCATGTTTGATGCCATAGGTGTGGTCATGCAGTCCATCATCCTGAACCTATTCAGGATCTCTACTACATACTTCCCTTGTCCACACCTCCATGCCTAGAAAATAGTGCATTGACACATAAAAGGAGCATCACTGGTCTTTCGCCTTCAACCTTGAAGCAAAGGTTGGAATCCACTTTACTCTTAGTAAAGCCTAGGTTCATCAGTAATCTATCCATGTTGTCGTACCATGTCGAACCTCAAGATATTCTATAGTCACTCCCTTTGAAGTAAAGCATCATATTCCCTTTGTCTTCTGTGCTCTATGCACTGAAAACATTCTGTACCTGGAGTGAGAAGTAGCTTCCTATGCTACTAATATTCTATGTGACCATCTAGTGTATAGACTTGCATCTTCAAACTTGTAGCAAAGGTTAAGATCTTCATCAAGCTCATCATATATGTGTTTCAACTCTTACTGGCTACAAATGTCTCTTCGTAGTCTAGGCCTTCTTTTTGTGAGAAGCCTCGTGCTACAAATATTGCTTTGTATCCCACGATGTTTCCATCTACTGCATGATGGAACTATGAAATTATCTTCAAGTCTCGATACTGCACCCTGACATCAATATTCCTGAACTGGTCTTCCCTTTATTCTTGGTGGCTGGAAGGCTCTGCATCAATGATTTCACTACACTCATCATATTATTCTTTGTCTTTGAACTGTCGTCACTTGTTCTTTGGAACAAGTCTTCATTCTTCTTTGCTTGTAGGTGATTATGTATGTGATATTTCCTACAAGTCAAATGCAGTTGTATGGTTAGAAACATTTCATAAGGTATATTCATAATGAAAAATTGTTATGCATAACTATATGATCATGCAACTATTTTAGCCAATACAACATCCATCCATATCTCACGAAAAATTTCTAGATGCCTTCCATCTCTACCAGGACAACATTGAGATTGTCCACTAATCCAATATGTCAGCAAAGAGGTTTCATTATAGATAAGTAGCAATGGAGATTTGTATAGCACCATGAGCTACTTACCTATCACATGCATATTCGTAGTATACTGTCATTAATGAAAACATTCTATCATGCATAATACATCAACCGAATATAAACAAATGCATAACAAAATAATATCATGAAATGACAATTGAATACTTATCTTTATTTGTTTCGTGGGTGGACTCCTTCTTGAGCCTTCAGCTTCATCATGTTCTTCATTCATAATAGCATCGTTTCTTATCCAAATGCTAAGGTGGATAAGAGTTTCTTCAAGATTTGAGTTCTTCATATTCCTCATCGATTGAGGGATCTTCGGTGAGAGCTTGATCTTCAGTTGCTTCCATCTTTCTTCTTCTCTTCTTATGAGACGAGGTTCTTCTTCTTCCTAGATTCTTCTGAAAGTAATCACTTCCTTATGGCACACATTCCTCGCATGAATGAATCCTATGATCCTGGTAGGCCATTCAAGGTGGCCATCACCACTTCCGCATTCTTCACTTCTTCTTTCACTGCTTCAAGTTGTTCTTTGATTTGAGAGACCTTATTACTGCATGGTCTCTGCATTCTGGATCTTCACATTCTTCAACTGGTTTCTTAAGGTCATATTCTGATTTCTGTTCTTCCCTTCAAATAGCTTGGTCAAGGAATTAAACATCTTTGGTGTCTTTAAGGAAGACACTTGTATTACGAGTTGATTCATGACTGAATCGGTAATGATATTCTAGGCCTTGACCAAGTTCTTCTTGCGAAAGGATTCTAGCCTCATCTCCCTCTGAAACTAGAACCTCTATACTCATGTAGGTGTCCAATCCATTTTCTTCAGAGAGATCAAGTACTTCTATGCTTGGAATTCATCAACTTCATCAAGCTTATCATCAAGATAATGTGATAGATCACTTTGAAATGAGAACCTCAAATGAAAAGAGCAATAGATTAGATCTTACCAATTTGAGGTGTCCGTCCTGGTTCCAGAGCTGGCTGATCTAGGGTTTGTCATAGAAACCCCAATTTTCCAAAATTGGAATCTTTTATATCTGATTGGATATATAGATATATCTCTTCAAATGGAGCTGCCCAATGTACTCCTTTTCTGAAAACAGTGGAGGGAAGCTCCCGGAACAGGAAGCCCTAATTTTCTAATTTCTTCTGTAGAAATTCCTGTTACTATTTGTGTGATATATCTGAAATTGAATTGGTTTGACCATTTAGGATTTATGATCCTTTTCCCAGGGTGACCTGTTACAGGACTGTTCAGAACAGAGAAGTTGTACAACATGCCGCATGTCACTGGTTCATATTTTGAGTCTGATATTCAGACCACCAAAATTAAATTTTGGTCCCTTTTTGGAACATCTTCCAGAATTCCATTTGGACCTCTGTAGCCCAAGATATTGCAATTCACCCCAGGTGTCCTTTTTGGGGATGAATTCTGGAAGAGGCTGGAACCCTAACTTGGAGGGATCATATCTCCCAGAATATAGCGAATCTGGGGCTAAATTTCAGACACAGTGTCGATCATGATTTTGTCTTAAGCCCCTGCAATATTCAATGCCTGATATTTTTCCAATATTTGGATACAGTGAATGTACCAAAACTTATTAGTTTTAGTATTTAGGGTTTTTCTAGCTCAGGGTCAAACTAGGGTTTGACTTTCTTGGAGTTTCACCCAACCAAATTTCTTGATCCAGGCCTCTAAACTTCAGTTTTGATGAGGATAAAAATCCTATTTTGGTCTCATGCAAAAATTCCTCTTTTGTAGAAAGCCTTAATTTCTTCATCGAAAACTGAAAATGCTCGGAATCGAATTCCGCTTCGACAGAAAGATGCACCCTTCAATGGAGAGTCATCCTAACATACTTTTGATGATGGATTGTGGAGAGAGACCCAAAAAGTAAGAATCCATAGCTTCTACAGTTGTACAGTTTCTTCTTCTTAGGTTAGCTCTGATACCATGTTAGTTTTTCATCATATAAGCTAGCATTATGATCTTAGGATCTTTTCACTGAGAGAATAACAAGCACAACAATAAAACATAAGCACAACACAAGAGACAAGAGACACAAAGAATTTTCCTTGGGGAAACCATAAAGGATAAAACCTTGCAACTTCCTCAGAGATAGAATCAACACCAAAATAGTAAAAGCCCCAAAACAGTAAGATGATCTCCACACAGCAGCAGTCTCTCTCTCACACACTGAGAGAGCTTCTCCTCTCTCACTAATGCACCCCAATGAGTGAGTGTGAGTGTTGCAAGTGAGATAAATAGAGAGGCTGACTCTCTATTTATATTCTTTCGTTCACTTGAAGTGAACTCCAACATGTCGGCCTCACTTAACAATTAATTACTAGAGCCGACATATCTAAGAGTGTCTAATAACCCTAGTGCCCCACCACTTGTGGGGACTTTGCCTCTTATGACCAATAGGAGGGTAAAACAATGGTGGGGACTATTTCCCTGACTTACAATGACTCACCTAGGGTATAATTCCATAGGATAGTCTAATAACCCAAGGGCCCCACAACTGTGGGGACTTTAACCCTTGACCAATAGGAGGGTTACCCACAATGACTTGACATGAATTTCTCATTATAGAATATTCCTGGAATAAACATCAGGGTATGACATGACTCAAATACATTAAAATACATCTTGGAATGGACATCTAGTTACAATAGATAAGAAATGCAGGTGAATACATTCCGGAGTTACAATTACACACCAATTACATCAACAAATAGATTATGAAGAGACTTTTGCACTTGTAGCTAGATACACTTCCATCAGATCAGTACTTTCTCTGGCTGTAGTAATGAAATGGAAGTTACACTAGATGGATGTCAAGACTGCTTTCTTGAATGGTGTAGTAGAAGAGGAAGTGTATGTGGAGCAGCCACTCGGTTTTGAGACACATGATAGGGAGACTCATGTGTGTAAATTGAAGAAAGCTCTGTATGATTTGAAATAGGCACCCAAGACATGGTACAGTAGAATTGATAGCTTCCTATCTAGTTTGAGCTTTACCAAGAGTAAAGCAGATTCCAACCTTTACTACAAGGTTGAAGAAGGGAACCCAATGATACTACTACTATATGAAGATGATATGTTTGTAATAGGTGAGGATGGGTTGATTACTGATACGAAGAGGAAGCTCACTGCTAAGTTTGAAATGAAGGACTTGGGTATGATGCATTACTTTCTAGGCATGGAGGTGTGGAAAAATGAAGATGGAATCTCCCTGGGACAAGGGAAGTATGCAGTAGAGATCCTGAAGAGGTTCAATATGATAAAATGCAAGGGAATGACCACACCAATGGCATCGAAACTAAAGCTATTGAGTGATGCCTCATTAGAATCGGATGATGCTATGATGTATCATCAGATCATTGGGTCCTTGATGTACCTGATGAATACGAGACCAGATATTTTCTTTGCTGTGAACACATTGATCCAGTTCCTGATAGATCCAAGACATGTTCACTTGATTGCTGCAAAGCATATTTTGAGGTACCTGAAGGGTATAGTTGATTATGGGCTCGAGTATGAGGCGAATTAGAATATTACCATGGAATTTTATGTGGATAGATTGGGCAAGCAATGCCATTGATAGAAAGAGCACTTAAAAGTGTTGCTTCAGTATGGGATCAGGTATGATCTCATGGTTTAGTAGGAAGTAGTCCTATGTGGCACTGAGTACAATTGAAGCAGAGTATGTTTCATATTTTTCGGCTATATGTGAGGCAGTGTGGCTTAGGAAGCTACTATATGATTTGTTTGATATCCACTTGGATGCTACTTGCATATATTGCGACAATCAAAGTTGTGTGAAGTTGTCAGAGAACCCAGTGTTCCATGACAAGTCAAAGCATATCGAGATCAAATATCACTATATCATGGATATGGTGCATAGAGGAGCAATGAAGCTCCAGTATGTTTTGACAGAGCAGATAGTTGATGTGTTAACCAAACCATTAGCTAGAGTGAATTTTGAGTACTTCAGGGAGAAGCTTGGTGTTCTCTAGATCGAGGTTCCATCCAAAGGGAAGTGATGAGTCTATGAGCCTTTTTGACATGGTTGATTTGTTCATCCCATTATTAGATATAAGTGCAGAGCCATTATGATGTGACTATGGGATTTGTTCATCTCACATGATAAGATATAAGTGCAGATCCATTCTGATGTGACTGTGGGATGTGTTCACCTCACATGATCAGATATAAGTGCAGAGCCATTATGATGTGACTATGGGATGTATTCATCTCATATGATCAGATATAAGTGCAGAGCCATTCTGATGTGACTGTGGGATGTGTTCATCTCACATGATCACATATAAGTGCAGATCCATTATGATGTGACTATGGGATGTGTTCATCTCACATGATTAGATATAAGTGCAGAGCCATTCTGATGTGACTATGGGATGTGTTCATCTCACATGATTAGATATAAGTGCTGATCCCTTTTGACATGGTTTATGCGTTCATCCCATGGTCATATATAAGTGTTGAGCCTTTCTTACATGGTTGATGTGTTCATCCCATGGCACGATATAAGTGCTGAGCCTTTCTTACATGGTTGATGTGTTCATCCCATGGTAAGATATAAGTGTTGTTCCTTTTTGACATGGTTGATGTGTTCATCACATGGTTAGATGTGAGTGCTGGGCCTTTATGACATAGTTGATGTGTTCATCCCATGGTCATATGTGAGTGCTGGGCATGCCTTTCTGACATGGTTGATGTGTTCATCCCATGGTCAGATGTACGTGTTGGGAGGGCCTTTCTAACTGGGTTAGATATAAGTGTTGAAGAAGATGAAGACCTACCTGGATGCTAGGACTAAAACCAGCATGAAAAAGGGTTGGCACTGTAGAAATTCCTATGACGAGTAGAATTGAGATAGCACCAGTGATGATCCATATCCAGTGATGATCTAGATCCAGTGATGATCCATATCCAGTGATGATCCAGAATTGAAGATGAAGATGACTTGATGATGATCCAAATGATAGAGAGAAGAAGACTTGTGTTGCTAAATTGTGTCGAGAGAATACCTTCCTAGTTAAGAGGGAGTGTTGATGTATTTGTAACTTTGGAATGTATTCACTTGTATGTCTTATGTATTGTACCCCAATGTTTATTCCAGGAAGTATCTGTAATGCAATTGACTCATGTCATGCCCTGATGTTCCTATCGAGAGATTCAATAATGTAAACAAGTCATGTAAAGTCATAAAGTGTAACCATCCTTATTGATCAAGGGTTAAAGTCCCCGTAGTTGTGGGGCCCTAGGGTTATTAGACTCTCCTATAGAAGTCAGCCCTAGTGAGTTATTGTCAATTCAAAAATTAGTATAAATAGAGAGCGAGCCTCTCTATTTAACACACATTCAATCACACTCAGTTGTAGCGCATAACTGAGAGAGAAAGAAGAAGCTGGGACAAGAGAGAGAGAGACTACTGCTATCAGTAGATCATCTTACTATCTTTGGGTTTTACTTTTGGTGTTGATTCTATCTCTGATGAAGTTGTGGGGTTTTTTCCTTTATGGTTTCCCCAAGGAAAATATTTATGTTCATTGTCTCTTGTGTTTGATTGATGTGCTTGTTATTCTATCATATAAGATCCTAAGATCATATAGCTTAAATGTTAAAATTATAACAAAATCCTCTTGTACTTGTTGACATGGTCACAACCAGTTTGTCTGGAGGCTCCCTTCTCAGTAGTAGTAATATGCAAATGAAGGGGTTCTAGAAGTTAGGGTGGGATACCACACTCCATCTTGCACCGAAGGCTAAAACTTTGCAATTCTCCTCATATCACCCATTCGAGGGTCAAGGGCCAAAGGGATGGAGCATCGGTAAACTAAACTGATGTGTCATGAATGAGGTAGCCTAGTTTCCATTCTTTTAGGGCTCTTTTACCCAAAGGTCCTTCTCAGTAGTGGGATTCTCTTAGCCTATATTGTGCTTCTATTTCATATTGTTTGACTGGGAATTCACCACCATGTTGAGGATAAGATTTGTGAGGAGATTCTAGCTTGTAATTAGGATTTTTCTTGCAATCTTATCTCATATATTAGTGCTTTGTTTGATTTTATAGGTAGTGCTGCTTGTTGGATTTTTGGTCACTTTGTTGTAGATTCACCTTGCTGTGACCCGCTGTGTTGGTTGTTCTGGGCAGACCCGCGTTTACTGTAGTGTACCAACAAAACCCCTAGCTCACTGGCCCTTTTGGTGAAATACCACAGAATGGCCTGAAGTCTCACTCGAAGTGATCCTAGATGGGGTGGTTGAAGAATCAGGTTTCCTCAACCAGGTTCTGTAGCATCCTAGGTCCTTTTGACTCTAATTAACCAGCAGGATCTCTCAGCAAGGGTTGTTTCTCTCTCCGTAGCTAACTCTACTATGGGACTGACTCTTATCACATCGCAGCTTCTAGGACGATGCACAACTTTCTCTTTTGCTCAACTCTTAACCCGCAATATCTCACATTGCAGCTCCTCCGATAGTGCAATATCACCATTCTTCACTGTGATATTTCCTACAGTAAGACTCAATATACTCATCAACTCTCAAATTCCAGAGGCTTTCTCCCTGGGTATAGTATCTTAGTTAACCTTCATTAGGCTATTAAACAACTTCACTTAAGATTCTACAGTTAACACATTTAACATCACTTACGCTCAACTCGCTAAACTAAATATACAGAAGTCACGTAACACTGTAACTGTTAGCTGTCATGAGGCAAGCATTGATAAACTCATATACAGAATACTCAACACATTCAACTTGAATTTCAACCTTCTATGTTACTATAAAATGAAGGATAACATACATACATTCATTAACTGGTAAGCAAAGTTCATCTAACAGATAACAGATAGCAAACAAGTAGAGCACAATCACATGAAACAGTCGCACAACACTTGGATTTTACGTGGTTCACTTCTAGGGGAGGAAGCTACGTCCACAGGAACTGTGTTTTATTATATCTTGAGTGAGTAACAAAGTTCCGCTGCAACCTCTTCTGCAGCTTGAGATCTTCTGGGAAACTCCATGCACACAGTCGAGAGCCCTTCTCTCTTAGATCTCTTCTCTTCCTATAATGCTTGCTTCTTACAATATACCCTGAGATCTTCTGGGAAACTCCACGCACACAGCCGGGAGCCCTTCTCTCTTATATCTCGTCCCTACCTCTCTCTCTCTCTCTCAATCCCTGTAGATTGTTACATCCATGCTCAAGGAGCCAACCACTGGTTATAGTAAGATAACTACAAAATTAACAATAGAACCAGAGTTCGAGTCTTTCTCAAGGTTTTACAATACTGATGACAACTAGAAACAACTAAATGTCTGATGAGCTAGCTATCTAACTGGCTACTAGCTAGCCTTTCATAATACAAAATACATGCTTAAATAGGTGGCCCGAAGGTCTCATCGTGATAAAAAATTGTGGGCCTATCCCAACAGTAACCCAAAAACCCTTACTGTGACATTCGGCCTATCTGTACTTTGAAATTCCGCTTACTGGTCACACTGCAGCTTCCTGTAGTCTTCTGCGATTTCTGGTGGTGATCGTGAGTATGGGCGCCACTTCCTTGGTTGCTCCCCTTCCGTCCTTTGTCTTTAATACCTCGACCCGTTGCTCCTTTTCCATTTATGAGGGTAGCTGAGTCCTCCTGTCGTTTTCGTTGCCTTGAATGCATTGGTTGATCTCTCTTCTTGTCCACTTTAGGTACTCTTTCCTTTGACTTCCTTGTTTCGATATAGCATTTTTTCCTGTAGCTGCGGGGCCCTGCTCCAACACGCCGTTGCAGTTCAATTTTAGAGATTGTTGTTGGCTTGTGAGCCTCCATTTCATATGCTTTCCTTCTACACACTCGGTTGTAGTTGGATTTTTTGAGCCTCTGATTGATACTCTTGAGTTTTCATTCATTACACAACACTCCACCACGTCATCATAGCTCCACCACGCTACTCACATAGGATTAGGAGGCATACCCCCAGTTCGGTTCTTTGAAATTTCACCGTTAGAGTCATATTTGACATCATTCACCACCTTTGGATCCACATATGGACTCTCAATCTGATTTGGATTCATATCAGTCCGACCCATGTTGTTCACTGCTCCATCTATCCCCATGGCTAGTGCACAACCTGATCCCTTTCAAGGGGGGGTTGTTAGTATTGAAATTGAAGTACCATTTAGATCTTCAAGCAATTAGTTCTGAATTATGATTGCAGTAAAAGGAGAATGAAGATACAAACTGAAAAAAAAAACAAACCACATAGGAAACATATGAGTATTGCTCAAGAATTTATAGTATCATTCACAATAATTAAATCTGGTGTTATAATAGTTTACATAGGAAAAGAATTTGAATCAATTAGGGATGGATTCCAATCTATCCATTGGATGCAATTGTATCTAACTGACCATCTAAATCATGGTGTCTCAATCAATATCGTATTCCAATAGATCAAATCCCAGATGTCCAACAGCTCAATCAATCAGTGATAGCTAGTTAACTCAGTGCAACTGCGTGTGGTAGGTGGGCACAGGTGCCTACTCCACATGCAACCATGCATAACTAGATCTATCTAACTGATTGTGAGCTAACTGAAAGTAATTGGGGGCTAACTAATACTAGCTAGTTCCAACTCCAACTAACTGAAGGAGGTTGGTGTTGGGACTCCCAGTGGCTCCTAAAATGTAGGGGCCGGTCTAGGAGGTGCCCAAACTGATGCATGCACATGTAGTAAGTGGTAGTTAACCTCTAGTAGTGTTACTCACACTCTAGTAACTAGTACATGTGGCCTCATTAGGCCAAGTGGACCCAAATAATTAATTAAGGTTCCTAAGTTCGGATAAATTAATCTAATAGACATTTAACCAAGGGAGGATTAATAATCCTAACACCCCCCGTGAATCCTAAATTGGAAAACTATAAGCCCTAGTAAAAAGGACATAGGTCACCAAAATACACTCTAAAATATAGTAAAAAGTATTTCTTAATGCAACCGAGGAAACAGGGGAAAACCTCATGGGACCCCCCCCCCTCAAAATAAGTAGAAATACAAATTTTGAAAAAAAATTGTGAAAATTTTTGCTGCTATTTGCAACACTAAGGAGCAGTAGTTGTAATGTCCCCGGTTTTGACCCCGTTTGCATGATGTATATATTGTAATTAATCGTGGTGAGGAGCTAAAGGAAAAATCCCCACCATCGATTTGTGTGTGTGTGTTTCGGCAATAGGTGTAGTTGCCGATGGTATGTCGTGCTATCCGACACCTTATAATTGGACATCATGTAAATACGCACATCAAATAAAACTAAAACCACAACCAGCTACGACAGTGCAATGTTGAATGAAAAGGGCGTGATTCCAAAGGATAAGGGGTGGGTGATGTCAAACCTTGGTTATGGGGGAAAAACCCATGTATTACCACCTTGTGTGTTTGTCACTCTTCTTATCTCATCCAACCTCTTCCAACCTATTTATTGTCTTGTTGAAGTAGTTGGGGCAGTATGGTGGGTAGTGGAGTGTGGCAGGCTGTCAGCCCTTGCCCATGCACACACTCCACCAGGGAGTTGACCTCATGATGGAAGAAACCTCCACGAGGCCATACTCTCCACTCTCTCAACTGCTGGGGCATTCTCACCGTGTCTGTTGGTCTTCCTCATGCAGCAAGCTGGGAGCTACGCATTTTCATCCACGAAGTGCTGTGAAGGGCCATTCATGTTTCGGCTATCTCACAGATGGGAAAGGCTGGGTAAATGTTTGTCATTTCGGTGTTGAGACTGGAACTGTTGTTCTTCCCGTGGGATATGGTTGTCACCATTCTCCCTGAGCCTTGTTGTGTTGCTGTGGTTTCCCTCACGTTGTGACTGATGCAGTCTCTCTTACATTTGGGGCCTGGTGCAAGTTGCTCTCACGCACAGACCATTGGAGTCATTTTCCAGGTTGTGAGCCATGCTCACTGATTACATTTTGGGATGGTTGTCTTCCCTGCGTTTGTTGGCTGTGGTGCTCAAATTCATTTTGGGCCACTGTGGATTTCCAACTTGTTGGCTGAGTTTTTCCTGTTTTGGGACCGTGGATTGCTGCTATCATTCCTTGTGTGTTGGGCTGCTGTTGTTACCTTATTTTGGGTGTTGTTGCTGAGTTGTTTTGGCCACGTTAGGGCCAAGAACAACTTCGTGTTTCCCTGTGGACTTGAGCTGTGCTCATCTTCTGTTTGGGATTGTCCTTGGTTTCCTTTGCATCTTCACGGTGTTGTGAAGGGATTGTCTTGCTGCGGGTATGCAGTGGTTGTCCCCTTGGGATGTGCTGGCTTGGCCAATCTGTTGAAGGCCTGTCAAACCCAGCTGTGTTGGTTTGGCTGTGTGTGTCCCCTGGCTATGTGTAATCCTGCGTTGACCCTTATCCTTGGAGGAATCATGCCTAGCTCGGGGGTGGCAACGTTGCTAAGATATTGATGAGCATGCTGGCCTATGGTTGGGTGGAACGTTGCAGCGACGTAGCTGGTTGCGGACGAGTTCTTCATCAAAAGACATTAGAGGAAATTTCAACTCAAAATGGGCCTTTTAACTTTGATTCAAATTCCATGTCATCATTTGTTAGCCAATGAAATTTCTTTAAATTTGAAATACCGTATAGGTCGTAAACACTTTTTTAATATAAATTTGGGGATAGTTATCATAAAAAAAACTACTTTTTTGTTGGTATTTTCGACATATATCCTCGTGTTTTTACTCAAATTTCGATCGGGAAAGCTCATTGGATGTGGAATTCAATTCCGCATCCAACGAGTACCCACTCGACATACTTTTGACGCACCCTGCTACCCCAAAAACAAGAAATACCTGAAAAAAATGTGATGATGACATCATCATCATAGTTTTTTAGGTATTTCTTGTTTTTGGGGTAGCGGGGTCTGTCAAAAGTATGCCGAGTGGGTACTCATTGGATGCAGAATTGAATTTTGCATCCAATGAGCTCTCCCGATCAAAATTTGAGTAAAAATAGGGGGAGATATGTCAAAAATACAAACAAAAAAGTAGTTTTTTTTCTTTTCTTCCTCCAAAATTAATAAATATTATTTTATTATTTTAAGTATTATTTTATTACTTCACTTTAGGAGGCCCATTTTGAGTTGAAATTTCCTCTAATGTAGGTACTGCTGCTAATTCATCTCTGCAATTTATATCTATTGTATATGGAATTATGATGAACATGTTATGTTGGAAATGTATGTGTGTTTCTTCCGTTGAATGTTGATTCATTCTGCATCTGTGTATGCTTGTAAGTTTTAATTCCAGCATTGATTTCTTTTGATTATGTTCATGGGGAGGTTTGCTCAGCTGTATTTGGGGTTCGTCGCATCCTCTTCATTGGTCTGAGGGATGGGGACGTGACAGTAGTATCTTGGTTCTTCTATGCAGGTGAACCCATGAATCCAAACAAAGTGCTTATGTCTTGCTGAATCTTCCTCTTTGGAAGAAGAATAATGTACTCAACTGAATCAGAAATATAAACAACTGCACGTTGAAAAATGGACCCATGTAGAGCAGCTAAAATCAACTGAAGAGACAGCAAAAGTTCTTAAGAATTTGAACCATGTGAGGAAAACCCAATAATATGATATATTCCATCTTTAAACAGAAAACCATGAGTGGTAAAATCAGCCCCAAGTGTTAGGAGGAAGTGTCCAGGAGGATTCAGGATGTCTTCCTCTTTACTAGTTCTGTGAGGGGATGAGCATGTGACCAAAGCTAGAGAAGCCTTGGGACTGTGGAGAGCGAATGCTTGAGCTCCATAATATTATATTTCTTCATAGATAACCAATAATTCACAAAATATAATATCAGAAAACTCATAATAGAGAACTAACATCGAATCCTCAATAACAAAATTTAAGCAGACTTGCGGTGCTTGATTTGTCACACAAAAATTGATGAAACCTATTACAAGCAAAATTGTAAGCTCTTGAATCTTAAAACCTAAACCAAATATTATCAAGTCAGAAAATAAATCATATCTAAATAGGTTCATATCAGATCCAAAATTGTGAAGTGAAATCAAATCCCCAGCAACAATTTTGAAGGAGACTTGCGGTACTTGATTTGTCATACCAAAATTGATGAAACCAACTACAAGCATGACTGAAGGCTCTTGGAAAATAAAAATTGAACAAAATAATATCATATCATATCCAAAAATATGATATAATATCCAAATAATATCATATAATATCCAAATAATTCCATATTAGATCCAAATAAGTCCATATCAGATGCAAAAGTGTGGAATGAAATCAAATCCCCGGTAACAATTTTGAAGGAGACTTCGGTACTTGTTTCTTCACACAAAAATTGATGAGAACAGCTACAAGTAGTACTAAAAGCTCATGAACATGAAATATTTAACCAAGTAATATCATATCATATACAAATAATATCATATCATATCCGATAAAGTTCATATCATATCTAAAAGTTTGCTCCACCGAGATGGTAGATGCACAATTTTCTCCTTCTTCAAAATTCTGAATATTGGTGCATGAAATCATGTAGGAATTTGTTAGAATCTCAAGATAAATGAGAGTGTTTGAATCAATCCTACAATCTGAAATTATTTCCAAAATATCCAAATATTTAAAAAATATAATATCAACAAACTCATGAGAGACATCAAATCCCCAACAGAACTTTCGAAAGAGATTTTTGGTACTTGTTTCGTCACACCAAAATTGATGAGAACAACTACAAGTAGTACTGAAAGCTATTGGACCATAGAACCAAGTAATATCATATAAAATAAAAATAATAGTATATCATATCCAATAAATTCCATATCAGATTCAAGAGTGTGCTCCACCGAGATGGTATATGCATAATTTTCTCCTTCTTCAAAACCCTCCGTATAGGTGCAACACATATTTCAAGAAGTCTAGAAAAATTCTATTACAAGGACTTCTGTGACATTGAATTTTTTTGTAAACATTTTATTTATTTCATTTAATTTGTTAAAATTATGCATTAAAGAAATATTCCATTAAAATTGGAAAAACTAATCCTAGAAAGAATGTTTTTATTGATGACAAATTTTATTTACTCCAAGTGTTTTTAATATACAATCATAAAAAATGAAATGTTGTATCATTTATAACTAGTTCGGTACGCCATAAATTAGGAGGAGTATATGAAAATATGTAATTTGTTGAATCGTGAGAAAAAATATTCATGAAGATATAAAATGTAGGATTAATGAAGTTAAGTTGCACACATAATTGCATGTTTTATGACAAGAAGATCTCTATCTATATTTGAAGTGAACAAAGTATCACATTAAATATTTTTATTGTTAAATTGCATATTATAATATAGCATGATTGGAAGGAAATCACAATATTAAATTAAAATAAAATAAATTATAAGAAATGTATTGATGTCGAACCAAATAATAACTATAAATTCGTCAAAATTGGGATAGTTGTTAGCTACAACATTATACATACACAATGAAAGTGTGAAGAACCGAATTAAGATAATGTGTCTACTATCTATGCCTAGAGTCCAATTATAGTGGGATGTAGTAGTTGATAATATATTTGAGATGTTTGAATTTGGTGCTTAATGGATCCAACATCCCCCCATCATTCAATCAAGGGACTTGCTAGTCGAATCGAAACTAAAAAAGGGGATTATAAACAACATTGTGAGGATGTCATAGTTGAAGGGAAGGTACCTCATTTACATTGCTTCACTAGTCTAGAAGTTGAGATGATGTTGTGATTTTCTTGCCTCTTAGAATTGCCTCTAGGTAGCACCAAGAAAGAGGAAATCATCTTGGTGGTGTTTGGTAAGGGAGATCGTTTGAGAAAGAAAGATATGAGCTTTAGGGAATCCCTTATGTATATTGATGTTAGGCACCACTAGTCTAGGCATCTATGGAAGGCTCAACACCATTGCTCTATCTCGACTATAAGCCTATGTGATTAAACCAGGAACTACCCTAGAGGTACCATCTTGAGTGCATGCATCCACTGGTATAAGGTACATGTTATTATGACAATAAGGTTATCTATTTAAATCTCCATGTTCAAATTGATCTATATAGAAGTTCATTTTGGGTTTAAACCCCTAAATGGAATCTAGCTAAGTAACATGTATGTACTTCTTGTAAATGTATTCCCAAATGATCCTTCTCATTTCTTGTTTTTTTATGAGGAGTTGACCAACTGTATCAAGATAGTGCATTTATGTGGGAAGTCGATATTTTAGATATCTAGTGTGGATTGAAGCAAGAAATTGTCTTCCAAAATCCAACGTCAGGAGTGCGCAGTGGAGTCCACTTTGTAAGGGTCTTCAAAGAGATGTATGTAAGGAAGGGGTATCAATATCTTCATGTTTTCAAGTCTAAAAACAACATAACTTGATGTAATATTTCCAACCAATCATGGTCGAGAATTAATTTCACCAAAAGGCAAAGAAAATGATAAGATTTTTAAATGTTGAAGAAATAGATGTTGAAACATATTTTTCAAATATTTTAGTTGAACTTTATATATGACCCCATGCTCTTTTGAATTTATTTATGGCACATATTGAATGAGTCTAAATAGTCCACTTAGTACTCATTATCAATTAATTATATGGTTTTACATTGTATTTTATTCCAAAAATTACATACCACATTTATACATTCATTTAATGCATATAAGAAGATAAATGATAGAACATATCTCGTGCTTTGTTGGCCTATAAGAGATTATTTCAGTTAATCATAATTGAGTTAGTAAAAAAAACTTACAAAAAAAATGAATTGAGAAATCAAATTTCTTATAGTTCAATGTGACTCACTTATGACCAATCACGTACTACCCTTAATTCCACTTAGCACTCATTAGCAATAAATTTTGTGTTTTTAAACAATTCCAACTTTAATTATATGGGGCTTTATTTCAAAAATTACATATTGCATTGATAGAC
>LPNX010132097.1:0-14464 GCA_001517045.1 Pseudotsuga menziesii | reverse complement strand
CTTCACTATAGAAATGTATAGTTAAAACTATATCATAACTATAGTTATTTTGTTCTTTATATTCATAAAGATCGGTACCCATTTTATAGTTGACATTTGATTCCTTGACAACAATCTCCAGAGCTTGGCGTACATCCTTACAAGACCAAATTTCTACTAAGATAATCATAGTAAAATCTTTCAACCCATTTTTTTCGATAAAAAATCGAAACAATTCAATATAGTGATCCTTAAGGAATGATTCATCTTTCAAAGCCAATCTATCCAACACAACAAAGTCAGTGTATAACATTGGTTGAAACTAAGAAGGAAACGAGTGCAAAAGTGTTGACAAGAGGCTAGGACCCCCATAATGACAACCGAATTCAAAACTGTTCTCAATTTTCTTGTAAATCTGTCGATGCATCAATTATTCTATCAAAGACAACACAGGCTTGTGGAGAAAGGGACTCTATTTTTGTATTTCGTGATCCTTTTACATATTTACACCCTTCCATTGTCTTACAGAAGTTGGCAAATATGATATCAGTAATTCCATAATGCTCAAGAATATTGGATATTGTAAGAATCTTATCATTCATATTCTTATCATGACTTTTGCAATATGTTACCATTGCCTCCAAAATTGTTCTTTTGGTTTTCAATTGTGAACAATAATCTTTCATTTTTATGGCATTGGTTGGATGGTTCATTGGAATAGAAAACCAGACAGTTCCATCCAATAGTTTATCTGCTACAGAACACATTTCTTCAGCGGTTAGTCCCTGAAGGGGACGGAAAGAACTTGATACCAAACTGTTTAGACTATTTTTCTTATAGTTTGGATCCTTAGGTTGGTTTGGAGAACACATTAATGTCCCTAGTTTTTAACAATTAAAAACAACTTCCCATTTATCCCAAGTAGTATCATCAAGATATAACAAGACTTTTTTTTCCGGCAAAGTTTGTTAGTGGACAATCGAAGAAAGAGCACACCATTTCATCATCAACCTGTTAAAAAATAACAAGTATAAATTAGTAAGAATGTGATATCAAAAATAAAATAGCCATGAATTTAGTTAAAACAATATAAACTAAGTGCAAAACAAAAATTGCATACCTTTTCTTCAGCCGTCTTAGAATTCCCACATTTTTGTTTCTTTAATTTATTTGTGGCAATTAGGAATTGTCTTGCAGATCGCACAGAATCAATGAATGGAGTTTTGAAGAACACTGTGTTTACAGAATTTAACTGGCAGCAAATACGAATCACCACACTGGGAGCAACTAATGGATCTAAGAATCGAGCATTACGTTCTTTGTACTTCGGTTTTGCCTCCCCAGATAGACTGAATTTAGGATTTGATAATATTTCTTTTGCTGCTTGAATGGTGTGTTGCCCATCAACTATCCAAAATTGATGTTCTTGGCATTTATATCCATTTCATTCATGATTTTCATAGGGTTTCCAATCGGATCAGACTCTTGTGTGTCAAATGGAATCAGAAGAGCATCAGGCAATGATGCTTGAAATTTCTGTAGGAATGATTTTATTAATACTCGAACATTTAAATCATCCAGTGATCTCAATTTATATAACTTGGGTGCTTCTATACATCTTTGAACATCCACCTTCATGCTAAAAGAGCTTGAAAATAAATAACTGTCCTTAAAATTTTCATGGATTTCATCACATTGGTCAGCAAGATTCTCTATCTGAGAGTCTTCTTTTTGGGATTTTACAAACTCTGTAGTAGGCATGAACTCACTTTCTTTAATGCTCTGTTCTAGCTTAGCTAAATATACCCTTCTCAAAGCAAGCAATCGAGCCTCGAGTTTATCATCTGGTATTTTATCAAGTAGTTTACCTCTTTGTTGCAAATAAAGAAACACAGATGATGTTTTCTTACATCTCACATAGCGATATTTCATAACGCTGGTAATACGTTGTACAAGATCATCACAACTCTTTAGACCAGATTCATTGAAACTCTCAAAACTGTCCAACTTAAACTGTGACTTTTTTATTGACTCTGGAAATTTTGTATTAGTATCAATCAAATCTGGTCTAAATTTTGTGTACTCAACTTGGAAGCAAAATAATTTCACTTCATTTTCTTCAGTTACCTCCATTTGAAAATCGACCTGACTATGATTGAGAGCATAGCAACCAACAATTATCCCTAGCCTTTGTATATCATTTCCATCCATGGATCCAAATAGATACATATCTGGAAACATATTCATGGGACTTTCAATCTCAACATACCAATCTTCGACATACTCATATGCAGTAAATGTTTTGAACTTTTTAATCATTTCAAAATTAGAACCCATTGTTGAATTTATAATCTGAGTTGAATGACACTTTTGTTTTTTTAATGCTGATTGTGGCATTTTACTTGCTTTGGAGACGACAGCTTCTAAAAACAATAATAAGCAATTATTACTATAAATAAAATGAAATCAAAATCACAAATATTACCATATAGTCTTCTAGTCTAACCATTTAGAAATGAGAGAATAATATTTAAAACCACCATACCCCATGGGGGAGACGTTGTTTGTGTGTCACTTGCAATTCGTTTTTTCTTCAAATTATTCCTTGGAATTGTCATTGCACCAGAGTCCATAGCTTCTATAAACAATAATAAATAGTTGTGACTATAAGTTTAAATTGTTTTAAAAATACATGAAATAATGAGCATTATCAAACAATATTCTATTACATGTATTTTATTCACATGCACAAGAATAATAAGAGTCATGTGTTATGGAAACATATTAAATACTTAAAGATAAATAAAAATCCATTGCATCTAGCACAAGTAGAGGCTCATTAAAAGGAAAAGTTTTCAAGTAGCGACTGCTAGCTTTTTTTCTAGCATAAGCATTAGAGGAATTTTGGGGTCTAAAATGGGCCTCCTAAGGAAAACAATAAAATAATAGTTAAAATAATAAAATAATATTGATTAATTTTGGAGGAAGAAAGAAAAAAACTACTTTTTTTGTTCGTATTTTCGACATATCTCCCTGTGTTTTTACTCAAATTTCGATCGGTAGAGCTTGTTGGATGCAGAATTTGATTCCTCATCCAAGGAGTACCCACACTGCATATGTTTTACGGACCCCTCTACCCCAAAAATAAGAAATACCTGAAAAAACATGATGATGATGTCATCATCACGTATTTCTTGTTTTTGGGGTATAGGGGTACGTCAAAAGTATGCAGTGTGGTTACTCGTTAGATGAGGAATCAAATTCTGCATCCAACAAGCTCTCCCGATCGAAATTTGAGTAAAAACACAATGAGATATGTCGAAAATACGAACAAAAAAAGTAGTTTTTTTTAATGACAAATATGTCAATTCAACCATTATGGTTGACTCATTTTATTGAAATTCTATTGTTTCTTGAATTCTAACTCACAAAAACTTATTTTGGCACGTTTTCTTATAAGGCCCATTTTAGACCCCAAATTTCCCCTAATGTATGTGTTATTATCCTAGAAGGAAATGCTTATGCTAGAAAGAAAGCTAGCAGTCGCTAGCTTTCCTTGATCTTGTCCCATGTGCTTATTTGAAAATAGAGTACATGGCACAAGCTCAAGGTATAAGCTAGCAACCACCAATCACCATGCCCAGAGTAATCGCTAGCTTTCCTTCTAACATAAGCATGTGTGTTATGCTAGAAGGAAAGCTAGCATTCATTTAAAATAGAGCACATGGCACAAGCTCAAGGTATAAGCTAGCAACCACCAATCACCATGGACAGGGTTTTTCTATCGGAAAGCTAGCGACTGTTAGTTTTCCTTGTAGAATAAGCATGTGTGTTTATGCTAGAAGGAAATGCTTATGCTAGAAGGAAAGCTAGTAGTCGCTAGCTTTCCTTGATCCTTTTCCATGTGCTTCTTTCAAAATAGAACACATGGCACAAGCTCAAAGTATAAGTTAGCAACCACCAATCACCATGGACAGGATTTTTCTATTGGAAAGCTAGTGACTCTTCTAGCATAAGTATGTGTTATTATCGTAGAAGGAAATGCTTATGCTAGAAGGAAAGCTAGAAGTCGCTAACTTTCCTTGATCTTGTGCCATGTGCTTATTTGAAAATAGAGTACATGGAACAAGCTCAAGCTACAAGCTAGCAACCACCAATCACCATGCCAGGGTTTTTCTGTTGCAAAGCTAGCGACTGCTAGCTTTTCTTTTAACATAAGCATGTGTATTATGCTAGAAGGAAATGCTTATGCTAGAAGGAAATGCTTATGTTAGAAGGAAATGTAGCAGTCGCTAGCTTTCCTTGATCTTTTTCCATGTGATTATTTCAAAATAGAGCACATGGAACAAGCTCAAGGTATAAGCTAGCAACCACCAATCACCATGGACATAATGTTTCTATTGGAAAGCTAGCGACTGCTAGCTTTCTTTCTAGCATAAGTATGTGTTCTTATACTAGAAGGAAATGCTTATGCTAGAAGGAAATATAGCAGTCGCTAGCTTTCCTTGATCTTGTGACATGTGCTTATTTCAAAATAGAGTACATGGCACAAGCTCAAGGTATAAGCTAGCAACCACCAATCACCATGTCCAGGGTTTTTCTATTGGACAACTAGCGACTGCTAGCTTTCCTTCTAGCATAAGCATGTGTGGTTATGATAGAAGGAAATAATTATGCTAGAAGTCCTTGATCTTTTGCCATGTGCTAATTTCAAAATAGGGCACATGGCACAAGCTCAAGGTATAAGCTAACAACCACCAATCACAATGGACAAGGTTTTTCTATTGGAAAGCTAACAAATGCTAGTTTTTCTTCTAGCATAAGCAAGTGTGCTTATCCTAGAAGGAAATGTTTATGCTACAAGGGGTAACAAAGATTCAGTTATAATGAAGATACTAGCGGTGATGAAATCCACTAGTTCGACAAAATCTATCTCAGGTACTGTCGGCTTCCACGACAGTCACCTATAAGGAATGACATCCTAAGTTGGTCACTAAGTACCTTTGTCAAGAAATGAAGAAGGACATATTTTTTGGTCACTAATGATTGATGTGTATATTTCAAAGTGCATGGAATGTCAACAGGTGAAGGTTGAGCATCAACACCCAATAGGTTTATTGCAGCCTTTTCCAATCCCAAAATGGAAATGGAAAGTTGTTTCCATGGATTTCATTGTAGGATTGCCAATGACTTGGAGGCAACATGATTCCATCATGGTTGTGGTGGACAAGTTGACAAAGGAAACACATTTTATACTGGTCAAGTCCACTTATAAGACTGATGCCATTGCAAAAATCTTCATGAAGGATATTTTCAGATTGCATGGATTGCCTAAGGCAATAGTTTGTGACAGAGATCCTAAGTTCACTTCCAATTTTTGGAAGGGTTTGTTTGCAGATTTTGGTACCAAGTTGAACTTCAACGCCGCCTACCATCCTCAGATTGATGGTCAGACAGAGAGAGCAAATTAAGTGTTGGAAGACATACTTCACATGTATGTGATGGGCAAACCAACCAAGTGGGAGGGTTATTTACCCTTGGTAGAGTTTGCTTATAATAATGGACAGCAAGCATCATTAGGAATGAGTTCTTATGAAGCCTTGTATGAAAGAAGGTGTAGGACACCAATGACTTGGGATAATCTAGTAAACAGGATTGTGCTTGGTCAAAAATTGATCAAGGAAATGGAGCAAGAGGTTGCAAAGATTAGGCAGAATCTAAAAGTATCCCAGGACAGACAAAAAAACTATGTAGATAAGCATAAAGTGCATAGAGAATTTAGTGTTGGGGATCATGCTTACCTCAGAGTGAGGGAAAGGAAGAGTTCCTTGAAGCTTGAAAGTTGTGCCAAGTTGTCACCTAGATACTGTGGGATGTTTGAAGTGCTTGAAAGAATAGGGCCAGTTGCATATAGACTTGCATTGCCTGCTAGCACTAGGGCTCGTAATGTTTTTCATGTTTCTTTGCTTAAGAAATATGCACATGATCCTAACCATGTGATAAATTGGGATGTGATTTAGGTGGAACCTGAGGGAGAGTTCCAAACCAAGCCAATGTGCATCCCCGATAGAAGGGTCACAGTGCTCCGGAATTGATCCGTTGGACAGGTGAAGGTGTAATGGGAGCACTACAGTCCTGACGAGGCTACGTGGGAGCTGGAGGATGCCATGCAATTGGCACATCCATTTTTATTCAATTATGCAGAGCACTGAGGGCGGTGCCAGTGTATCAATTTTGTTCAATTTTGTAAAGCACTAAGGACCATGCTGTTGTAAGGGGGAGGGGAATGTAACACCCCGATTTTGACCCTATTTGCATTAAATGATATATGATGTAAATATCAGATTTAATCATGGTGTAAAGATAAAGGACAAGGCCCCACCATTGATTTAGTGTTTTATGTTTCAGCAATTGAAATCAATGTCAATGGTTATCATGCTAGCCAGTGGCACCGTATACTTTGGACATCATGTAAACATGCAATTTAATTAAATCACCCACAACTTGTTATGCCAATGCAACATTTAAAGAGATGGGGGCATGATTTCTCAAGGAATAGGGAGGGGAAATATTCAAACCTTTGAGCCAATAGGGTAAAGACAAATGTCAAAGGGAAAACCCATAAAGCTGTCAACTACCCATTTTGTCTTTTTGTGCCAATCATTAATTTCTACAAGAAATTGGTTGAGGAAGTTATTTCCTTGGGATGGGAAAGGTATGGAGGTCAAAATTTGAATTGTGAAGACCACCCATTTTAGAAAAACATGTTTTGGCTTATTGGGCAAGTAAGAGCCCAGAAATTCATTCCTCACCCATTATTCACCCACGTCTTTCATTTTTCCTCACCCACACTTCATTCACGCTGTGCTCTCTCACGCAACTGGAGCTTCCTGTGTTTTTCTCCTTCACATGTTCAGTTGTTTTCCTCATTTTCCATACACAAAAAATCAATTTTTGTGTTTATGAGAGAATGGCCAGCATAGATTCACGATTTTGGGGTTTATAGCAGTCGTTTTTGCTCATGCAATACCCATAATTGTTGTTGAATTCTAATTGCTCACCCAGGGGTCAATTTCCCCTCCCATAAATAACATCCTAAAACATGTGCCCCCAGACGAACAAACAACACCATTATAATTCCAATGGCAATATAAATACAACTATGCTTGTGAGGACTTGTGAACACCATACATAGCAAGCAAAGGGTGTGCCCACTTTAGAGAAGATGAATCATGATTCATTGGCTTTCCATCTCAAATGACAACCCATTTCTTGTCCTTACTTGCAAAAACTACTTGAGCTCAAGCCTTTTTTAACTTTGACTTGAAGGCATGTAAGGTTTACAAAAATCAAGGATACCCTATTAGGGAGGGGCAAAATAGCTTCTTTTGGCTCTTATGGCCCAAAGGAAATAATCAAATAAAAAGGAAAATAGGT
Source organism: Pseudotsuga menziesii (assembly GCA_001517045.1). Classification (NCBI taxonomy): domain Eukaryota; kingdom Viridiplantae; phylum Streptophyta; class Pinopsida; order Pinales; family Pinaceae; genus Pseudotsuga; species Pseudotsuga menziesii. The sequence goes on along the minus strand of LPNX010132097.1, from coordinate 7,048 downwards.
GAACAAGTATGACATTGAAAGTCGACGAAAATTTATCTAAAGTGATGTCTTTAAGGTTGAATGTGCCATGTAGGAAGTTATGGTTGGAAATCCTCAATGAGGCCCAAATATGTTGAGATCCTTCCATTGATCTTTGCTATTTCATTTACAAGGAATACATCAAGGAAGACCTTCCTCCCCATGACCATTGCCACCAAAACAATATGTGTTCATGAAATAGGTATTGGAAAATGTATTGGGGAAGCCATGGTTTTGATCATCAAGCTTTACTGTTGAAGGAGAATATCAATGTAATTATTTTTATATCTAACAATTTACATTGCATGATTAATCTTTTATGTGTGTGATTGTTTGGTGCACAAAAATGGGCACAACTAATAAATAAGGGAGGGGCTTGAAATGGTGACAAATAGCAAACACGTATGGGCGTGGACACGTCTTACAAGCATATTGGGGAAAGATGGAGGTTATGGGAAACAAAAATCGATTCCTAGAGTCAAGAGGGTAAAGTTGTTAAACTACTTAGGAGAGTGGTTTGCAAGACATTGGGAGAGGATAAAAGCTTGCAAACACAAGGCTCTATTCACAAGCTAAAGATATATAGGAGAGAGATAAGTTAGTAGAAGATCGCACAAAAGATCAAGGAGAAGGATACCAATGAAGGTAAAGATAGAGAATAATGGGGGCAAAGAAACAAGTTGAGTGGAATCAAGCAAGAGATTGAGGGGGATCAAGCAAGAAGCCCAAGTGGGTTGAGGAAGAAATGATGTAGGTTGGAAAAAAATTGTAGAGAAGGAAGTTTGGTAATGACATGAGTATAAATTGAGGGAGAAAGATCAGGAGGTTGGGAGTGGTGTAGTAAGAGATAAGGCACAAAGGAGGTGGAGGAAGATCCAAGAATAGGTCAAGAGAATAGATGGAGGTCGTGCATGTATGCAAGTTAAAAAGGGGCAAGGCCCTTAATACTTGGACCTATTGACTAACACAAAGGAAGATATATATTGATGATTTAATGACTTCGTAGATTACAACCAACAAATTTGCTTGAAACTACCATAAACCATATGGAATGTAGAAGAAAACCCCCTTTTTTGCATTATGATGTGTATTGTATCATTTCATCGCGATGAATAATATATTGCATCATGTTTATCCTCCTCTATCACATTTACTAACATACTAGTGTTAACAATTGATGACTACATAGTGTCACAACCCCCTAATGAGCTCATTTGAGCAACATCCTTGAATAGTTGACAGGAACCCAGGTGCAAATTAATAATGAATGAGTGAGCTTTTGATTTATGCTTTATATCAATAACTTACAGAGTACTAAAACTTAAACTAGAATATTAGAACACAAATTATAAATATGATGTTTCTCTTTTAAAGTTTTGACATAAAAATGTTGTTGGATTGAGTTCACATCATATACTTATATGTTTTGTATGTTTCATATAATACGATGAAACTAGTGTATTACATGTAGAAAATAATAAACAAATGTAGAAGCCAACCCTTTTCATATTTGCATTGTGATGTGTATTGTACATTTTCACTATGATGTATAATAGAATGCATAATGTTTATCCTCCTATATTGTATTTACCAACATGTTCATGTTAGCAATCAATGAGGAAATGTCGCAAGCCCTAATGAGCTCAACTAAGCACCATCCTTAATGGTTGATGAGCACCTAGGTGTCTAATGAATGAAATTTTGCGCTATCATTTATGTCACTAAACAACAAGTTCATATTGTAGTCTCATAATATGAAAATATTATATTTACCAACATGTTCATGTTAGCAATCGACGAGGCAATGTTGCAAGCCCTAATGAGCTCAACTAAGCACCATCCTTAATGGTTGATGAGCACCTAGGTGTCTAATGAATGAACTTTGCGCTATGATTTATGTCACTAAACAACAAGTTCCAAAACATAAGCTCAAACTATAATATCAGAACACAAATATTTGGATCTAATTTTCATAAAATAACCTCCAAATGAAAACAAATACAAATACACTACATTTATCAAGAAGCTTATATATAATAGAGTCCAACAAGCTTGAGATAGTCTTATTATTGTATTAGCTAGAAATAAGTTGATGAGCCATTTTATTCAGTTTATTTGGCCTAAAGAACATACTGAATTATATTTGAAAAATAATTTCCTTCCAGCTAGAAAAACGCCACACTATGACATGGAAAACCATGCAAATAGTAACTAAGATTAGAAAACACAAGGCATAAACAACTAGACATAAAAAGCTAATCATCCCTAGCCTATGATCTAATAGAAAAAGTTGCAACTTGCCATGATAATGTTCCGGGTTCAAACCCAACAGGCACAACCCCTGCGATAATGCAGATGAGCACATATTTCGGCACTGTGGCTGTGGTCATGTAGTAATATTGTTTTTGTCATAATGTGGAGATGGTGTTAATAATGGGACTCATGCTAACATGGCCTTCGCCAATGGGATAAAATCAGGGTAAAACTGATGAAAAAGAAACCACTTGGTGGAGGGTCTTCTCGATGTAAAATTTTATAGTCTAAAGAGTTATGTACCTACTCCAATCACGAGGAATTTATTGATGAAAGAAAAGAAGAAAGAAGATCCATGGAAGCTAAACACACAAGACATTCCACCACAAGAAATGAAGATAACTGAATAATGAAGCATCCTTGACCGCTTGTGCTCCATTTGGTAATAGATATTAAAGAGGAAAGATTCAGACAATCTCAATAAGCTATTGCACGAATCCAAACTAGTTATTCTGCTTAGGTTCTTTGAGATCTATGAACTGAATATGACCTCTTCAATTAAAATCGAAAGTTCAAAAAAATATGAATTTATTCAAAATTTAACAAAATATTTGATCAAGGATGTTAAGTTTTCACGATCAGGCCTCAAGAGAGTAAGAAGAATCCATCCACATACCTTTGGTTCCTTCCTCTTCTTGTCGAGCTTCTCTTGCTTGTCCTTGGCACGCTGTTCCTTGGCCAAGAGTGTCATTCGCCTTGTAGTTTTCGCATGTGGGTTGAGCTTCAGAAGAGCACCCAAGTTCTTAAGCGGATTCTTCTTGAGCGGCTTACGGTGGATTTCCCTATTGATGGGTTTCACAACAGACTGAATTTCATCAGAATTCACAATCCTTGCCAGATCGGAATTAACCATATTCGCATGAGGCAGAACATATCCCTTCTTCTGCAGGGACTCCTTCTCAAAGCCTCCAAAAGTTCTATCAAGCTTCTCAAAAGTAGACTTCGTCCAAATAATAAAATGACCCAAATGCCCACCAGGTGCAAGATTCGGCAAATTCAATCTATTGACACAAGCAATCTCCACACCCGGAATATTCCTAAAAGCCTTAACAAGCTTGGCCCCTTTAGTGGCATAAACAATCAGAGGACCCTTGCATGAAACATAACATCTGTTCCTCATCTTACCCTTACTGGCATGAATACTGCGACACTTCTTGGCCTTTTCCACATCAGAAAAATCCCCCACCTTCTTCAAAGCCTTCAGAGCAGTGGAAGTTTTCTCAACTCCTTAGACACCATCACTAAGAATGAGAGGCAACTCCGGGACGGACTCGATCCTATGACCTCGGGCCATGACGAGGGCGGGGATTGCAGAGGTAGCCAGGGTAGATACCACCGCGTGTCTTTTTTGGTTTAAGTTAATTTTCTGGTGCCATTTTTTCCATATTTTCATGGGGGTGAACATTGGGCCGCCACGGCACATATTACCGAAGGCTCCCTAGCCGGCTCTATGCATTCCGCCTCCAGCGACACGGGGGCTTCGGGAAACCGCTTGCCCCGTTCCCCATGACTCTGCGGAAGTCTGATGACCGGCCTTCTTGCTAATGGCATAGGGTTGGAGTTTATTTTTTTCCATGTTTGCGTGCACAAATTATACAATGTCGGGCCTAATGCACGCCTTCAGCACGTCCGGAAGGGGAACGGTGTCGCTACTCCCTTCCGCGCCTTCGCTTTCCACATTCAGCACTGAGACCAGAGGACGAGCTGCTACGGTGGCCGCCATTGATGCTTTTCTACTGTTAATGGTGAATGAAAACCTACCTACGATGGAAGCCTCCTCCTATCTGAAATCCTCGGTGCAAAAAATGATCCTATATGCATAAAACAATCCCCTGGTAGGGTTTCTCCAATAGAGTAGATGAAAGAGGAGTTGAACTGTATAGCTAGGGTTTTCATTTTGATGCTTGGAAACTTGTATCTTTGCCCGACTTAAAATTAGGAGCACGGTCACATGTATTGACGCTAGCTACCTTTTATTAGCCCTAGGGTTTTGGTGATAATTTCTTTAGTGATGATTTCTTTAGCGTAATGGTTAGAGCCGGGCACCACGCACCTAAAGGAAGTAGAGAGGTTAAAGAAAGAAAAAAACAGTGCACTAGATTGATTAAATTTAAAAGGTTTATTTTGTGGGCATTGAGATTAAATTAAGGTTAAAGAAAAATAGGACATTAGGTGAATTAAAATAAGAGGGTAGATTTACGAGGTTTAAGGATGTAGATTAGGCTAAATGTTGAGGTTTTTTTTTTCACAAGGAAAGGACAACTTTATATTAAGATAAAGCTCTATCGAAAATAAACACTAAATATAAACTTTACAAAGAGAGATTGTGCAGTGTGCATCCCAAAAATAGATCTAGTACATATTAATCAGATAAGAAACATAGCCAAGTCAACATGATTACCATAAAAAAGCATAAGCCATAAAGACAATACATAGACCACAAAATAGGTGTTCTACAGTCCGAAGGATCCACGGAGTCATAAAGTTGAGCATGGAGTGTCCAGTAAGAAAGTTGACCAACAAATATTAAAAACCAGCCACGACTTTCATCAAAACAGTTATCAAAAGCATCCAAAACAAACACAAGAAGTCTCATGTACAGGACAGAGATCCATCAACGATGATCACACTGGAAATTATCTCCTGCCAGCAAATCACTCCCGGAGGCATATTAATCCCACGTTTGGACAGACTGTCCGCCTGGGAATTGAATTCATGATAGATATGCTGACAAGGCAGAGGAGAGAGAAGATCAGGAAAGGATCAGACACGAACCATCCAAGGATGAAGCACCAATGATTGAAGCTTCTAACGATGCATAGCCCAGTCAATGATCGTACGAGAGTCACCCAAAATCAGCTTCAGCCCAATATTTCGAACATTGGCAAAAAGAAGAAGGCCCCAAAGCGCCAACAATTCTCCAAGGGTATTAGTTCCACTGCCAGTGTTCATACACTACCAGTAAGAGTTTTCAAGTCTTACTTGCGTTAAGTAATTTCAATACAAATTAAAAAAAAAGGAAGGCGAGTTAAACTAGGATTTATTACCCTTTAAACCTTTAATGCATACTACTAAGTATCCCTAGTTTACTTATAGTGGACAAGCAAATGTGAATGGCCATAGGGTTTATTAACCACCTAAGGTGAACTAAAGTTTTCAATTAGGTTTTGAAACAAACATATAAGAGAAAGATGAAAGGGTGAAGGCTATTTAGACTCGAGCAAAGAGCAAATTACAAACAATTAAGGAACTTGAAAATTATACTTCAAAATCTTTCAAGTGTGTCAATGTCCCCTACGAAATAGAGTTATATATACTACATCTAAACATATGCAATAAAATAAGCACATGCTAGGTAATCACACACATAAAATATCTAATTGTGTAATGTGAATCCTCTAATCCTCTAATCTCTTGTCAGCCAGTCCAGAAACAGTGTAGACTTAAACGTTAACCCATTCCAGAAATAATACAGTTGAATTTCTCATTCCAGAAATAATACAGTTTAATTTGTCATAAGATAATAGCATCAAAACATCAAAATAATCCGAGAAAGTCTTTAGGGTATAGCTGGGATCATTTATGGTAACTGGAACATCTCCACCTTCTGCTGGGGAAAATACCATGGCCATTCTATGATCATTATACGTATCAATTGATAATTACCAGATCAAACCATACTTAACAGTAATCACCGTGTCTTTAAATTGTTTAAAGAGCCAATGTCCAAGGAGTCTATGTTACAGTCATCCAAGAGTCAATGACAACACCGCTAGTGCCATCAGATTGAAGGTTGAAAGTAACTTTCTGAATATTCAAAAATTTTCCGCAAGGTTGATGCCTTCTAGAGCAAGATAATAGAAGACCGATTCTTGGTTGTTTTGGATAATGAGAGTTGAATATGAGAGGGCTCATGTTTCACTGAGAATCTTCCATTGTCATTAAACAGTAATAAAACTTATTGGGTATTGATGAAGAAAGCTGTGAAACAAACGAGAGAGGACCTCGTCCCAAACCCACAATCCCGGCTGGTTGATTGAAGCCGCTTCCTTCATTATTTTGACCACAATATCCAAAGGGAATACCTGGGATTGATTACTTTGTTCCAGATCTAGAAGCGTGAAGGTTGTTGAGTCTCAAAAATGTCCCTTTTTCATCCACTTTATCTTCCCTATTCCTTACATTTCATCGTCCCATTACCCTTTTATCATACCATTTTCATACATATATGTGGGTTTTACATTATTATTTTCCACTTTATTCATTTTAGTATTTTAAGTGAATTTATGATTAAATATTAGAAAATATACATGTTTTTCACATATATATCTCAATTATGTGTGAGCTTTGTAATGTGTAGGAATATGTAAATGATTAATCCAAAGAGACTTCTCGAATATCTCTTACATCATTCCAAAGGAGATAGTATTCAAGCCTATTCTTAAGGAGAAGATCATGGAAGATTTGGTTGGCATATCTTATCTAGGATTTATGAGGATTTGAAGGAACCATATCTTGTAATAAGAGGAAAGTGGTTGAGAGTAGTTGAGAGAATAGTGGATTTGTTCTTATCTTTTTCTTAAGGCCTCTCATGTATAAAGGAGAGTGTTCTCTCTCCATTCCAAGAAAGCTGTAATTAGGTTGTGATTAAGCTTGTAGGAGGGTTGTAATGGAAGTGCATTGGATTGGATTTTGTACTTGTTAGATTAGTCTTGAT
>LPNX010132066.1:42950-71795 GCA_001517045.1 Pseudotsuga menziesii | reverse complement strand
CAAGAATCAGAAGATTTACTAGCATCTTGGTCATCTTTCTTCTGGTTATGCTTGTCTTTGATGGACTCCCATGAAGCCCAACACTGATCTGATGTGTGCCTAGTCTTTTCGCAATGCTTGCACTACAAATCTGATCTTATGCTTCTGCCCCCTATGCCTCTGAAATTTCTTCTTCCTCATCCTCTCTTCCTGCAGTCTCCCTTGGAAGGGTCTTTGGATTGGTCTTTGCCAGCTAGGGCAACACCAATACTAGATGCCAAAGAGTGCATCTTTACAACTACTATTGTAAGATATGACAAAGAGAAATAGAAAAAATAATAACCTTGCAGGTCTATAGTCTCTGCCAAGGTGAATACAATGCAAGCTTCAGGTGAGCATACACAAGCTTCTTCAGTATACAAAATATATCAATCACGAGCTTGAAATATACAATAGGATTCCTTTTTATACAATATGTGGAGGCACAAGAAGCTAATATATTAGTGTGCAAAGTATATAAGTGCACAAAAATCAAGCACCAGACTATATACCCTGCAAAATCAAGTGATAAGCAGCAGCAATTATCAATAGCAATTATCTGGATCGCAGCAACAATCTTCACATTCAGCTCCACGCAGCTCCACTCAGGAAGCTCTTCAACTTGGTCGCAGATGTGATATGCTGATAGGTATTATGCAGTCTTCAATATATGATATCAATCACACTCCAACGCAGCCAGCAGTCTCCATCATAAAAGATAGGTTTTATGCAGTATGATATCAATCACATAAGAAAATATCAGCATCCATTACACAGTCTCAAATCGCAGCATGCATTATATCAGTCTGGCAGCATACATTATATCAGCAGCATACATTATATCAGTTTGGAACTAGGGAAAAACTAGGGTTTTATGCACTTTAATTCAAATTTACAGCGTCCATGGGCCCATTCCACCCATCATCCTTCACGCATATGAGAGAAGGCACTAGTCTTTACATCTATATCAAAGTTTCAATACAGAAGCTAGGTCACGGGCCTCTTTCAAACAATGCAAATGAAAATATTTGCATATTTTTCACTTAAACTCCATGCATAGAAATTAGGTCAAAAAAACTGAATGAGGGCCCAGAGAACAGCGACCAAATCCACGCGCAGTTCAGTCTTCAATGCACTAACGGAGAATAATATCAGTAGTATATCAGGAGTTCAAAATCACAGGCTCTCTTCATTCACGCAGGCTCTCATCAAGCAGCAAGTAGCAAATATCAGTCAGCAGTCTCCCCACGTAGGCAGTAGTCTCTCCTCACCACCGCACCATGCAGTCTCCACGCAGGTCTCCACGCGTTCAGTCTTCAACGCTGTCTAGAGGAAGTTTGCAACTTCCAGAGGGATTGAATGTGGTGTGGAACAGTTGATAGTTCAACGCAGGCCCTTCTGCTGGAAATACAACGCATTCAATATATAAGTCTCCAGTGCTCAGTCTTCAACGCAGGTTTCCAATTTGCAGCAATAGATCACAAAAACTCAACAGTAAAGGTCACGAACTGATTCACTCTCCACGCAGATACTACGCAGGTCTTCACAACGCAGGTCTTCAACGTTGTTCTTCGGGCAGGCAGCAGTCTCCACGCAGCTGAATGATTGCATAGGGCACAAACAAGCAGCTCCAACGCAGTCTTCAACGTGACTGTCTCTCCATGAGCAATCTCTCCTCACATCAAATTTCAGCACAAAACACGATGCTCCACGTAGCAAATAACGCGGTGATTAACAGGCTTGTTCCCCCTGCTCACGAGCTAACCTTGGGGCACTCTCTATGCCAATACCAATGCCCTTCCCTTCATGTTTCCTCCACCTTACGATCGCGTTCAAGATCACTGTGTTTCTTCCAGGCTATAAGGTTCTTGTGAACTAAGCTCGGTCCATAAATAAGGGCTGAGTCACCAGCAGCTTCAATATGGAGGGGATATGTCAAAGGAGTCTGATGTTGAGGGAATGTTTAAAACAGTAATTGACTCATGGAGAACAGCTACAGGAATAATATAAGATGGAGGTCGCATAAGAAAACCAGCGGAAATAAGAGCGTGATGCAGACTAGGGTTAGGGTTACACTTCCAGAGTCTTCAACGCAGCAGTAGTCTCATGAGAATGAGAATAACGCATACAATGAATGCACTGGCAGGAGGGAAGAGCAGAGGGCAGACTGGAGGTCTAGCAATGCACTGGCAAGCATACAGGCTGCCAGGACTGAAATTTAACAGCAGGAGTTATGGCAAGAACCCGCTCTGATACCACTTGTTGGTAATAACTCCCAATTGATTGTATTACATAGCCAAATGCAAATATTTATACAATTTACAAGACGGTTGAGTTTCACCTCCCGCCTAGCCTTTTCAACTTCCTACATTAGTTTTATTTATTTATTTACAAAGTATATAATCCCTATGGATTATATTCTAACAAGTAGGTTTACTAAATATGCACAAAAACAATAGTGGCAACATCATCTTTCCAACTCAGCCAAGGAATTCATGAATTAGCTAAATCACATACGAAAGCTAATAAGTGATGAAAAATAATATCATGGATTTTGGATATAAAAATACGGAGGATGTTCTAACCAAAAAGTAGACAGGTTTCCAAGTCCATAAAGGCACCATGCTTTATTCTTATCCACTAAAAAGTAGAAAAAACTAGGAAAAGCTTTGCAAAAGCAAGAAGTGCGCTCTCAACGTTTTGGACTATCATAAAAGTAGGAATAGTCTATCTAAGGGATCTCTAGTGGATAATGATGACAAGTTGGGAGCCTAAAAGGAAACATGGGGTTAACAACCAAGTCTAACACCTAGGAACATATAAAAAATGAATAATAATGTATATCCTATGTCTAGATGGGTTTTCAATATTCTGTCACAAAAGAAGATATCCTGATTGCATAGGTGTCACCTGAGTTCAAATGTAAAGGAGTTAAAAATACTTCCAACCAACATCATCCTTGCCAGATCTGGAGATAGCCATGCAAATGCACATCCCATAGAAAATTTCTCGAGTGTAAGAATGTTGACATGAGGTGATGAATGCACAAATTTCATTTCTTCATCTTACAAATCCATTACACAAAATAGCTCACATAAAGGTTAAAGGAGAGCCCCATATATAGAGCGTTAAGGAAAAAATCTCGGACTGAAACTTCAAATCAGAAGGAACAGTGCTAAATGTTGGAATGTGCAAGTCTCATGGAAATATTTGAAAGCAAAAATCAAGCACTCCCATATTTGAAAGCAAAAAAACGGTATCAAGATTAGCTTCATATTTCCTGGATACCAATTAAATCATCTCGAGATTGAAGATATGATCATGTAAATGCATATTTCTCTAGTCAAAAGGGTAGATGGCAAATTATAAAATGGACGCAACGCATTTCTCGCATAATCCTAGTAGAGATGATAGTGAGTGTCAAGTAAGGTGGAGTGCCTAATCGTTTAAAGAATTATTCGCATACTAATTTTCTATATTTTAGGCATTGAGTAAACTTTCAAAGGGATAGTTGGAGAACAAGAAATTTCAAAATCACAGTTGGAAGTTTACCAAGAATTTACAGGTTTGGTGAGCGGTTTATGATGTGTTGATAGTTAAAGAAAGTGATCGTAGTTTCTATGCAACTTATTGAAGATTATTTTAGTTTCTTGTTATATTTTAGTTTCTAAAGTTTGTAATAGGGAATTTATTGTAGTTCTATTTCAATATGGATTTTTAATGTAAAAAGGAGTTCAATCCAAGGGGGTTGGGAATTGAATTATGCGACTTGATAGTCTAATTTTGTATACAGAAAATATGTTTTCAAATGTATGTATTTCATGCCTGAAGACACCAATAAATGTAATGTTTAGTATGTATTATCTCATGCGCATTTACCTTATTCTTCTTCTTGTATGTGATGTTTATAGTGTAGTATACGTTGTAGTTCTAAGTTGTAGAATCCATAAATGGTTAATGATTAATTGGGTTTTGATGTAGCTAGTTGATCTCCTTCTTTTGATGGCACCAATGCTTTCTACAAGCTTATCTTCTTCTCATGCATCTTGCATGCCTTTGCATGGATTAAAGCATTTTTTTCATCCATAATGGTTCCCAATATAGTTCCTTCCTATTCGTTTGTGCCATTCCCCCACACATTGACTTTGGTTCACAGGATTTGGTGGTTAATCAATAATTTTACTTTAAAGATATGTTGCAAAAGGGAAATAACACACCTTATTATGGATTCTAGAATCTCCCTCCTTATCTATTCTACTAAATCACAACGTTGAAGAGAAATCCCTTTTTTATCACTCTCATCTGTTGGTGTGGATATTTAATGGGTTGTGGGCATGGGTTGTCGATTTACAGAAATGGGTTATGAGCTCTTGGACGCCCCTAATGAAGGAGGAGACTTTTAATAACCCTTGTGAAAATGTTTTTTTTGTTATTGAATTTGACGTTCAAGAAGATAGGGATTTGATGGAGTCATATTGGATCCTTGGTTCTGGGGAAGCTCCAGTTTATGCTTGAAGCTATGGATTCCTACCTTTGGTCCTCTAATGGATTCACTTGCCTCAGCTCATGTGTGACTCATGATTTTGAATATGTCATTGCATTTCTTGGGTAAACCCTCCCTTAAATCCATTAGGAATGCTCTTTGCAAGTTCTCCTTTTGCATCCTAGAAACTTTGAATCAGTATTATACTACCATTGCAAGGATTTGTCTAGAAATGGATTTCGGATAAAGGATGTCCGAGTAAAATAAACCTTAATGAAAGAAATTTCTCATAGACCCAAAAACTTGACTATGAACAAGTTATTTTTAAATGGAGAAGTCTTTCCACCATATACACAATAAAATATGAGTTATAAACCTAGATATAAAAAATTAAAACAATCATAATTAACTTATATAAAATATTTAAAAATAATAATAGAATAAAACTAAAATAAACATGATCATACTTAAACATTTAAAATTGTACCATTCAAAATGAGCTCAACATATTTAGAGGATTTATTGAACATGAATATTTTAAACTGCATTGAATGTGCATTAAAACAAAATAATGCAAGAATAATATATCAATTAATCAATGAGCTTAAAATTAGAAAATAACAAAATTATGTGTAGGTAAGAAAATAATCCAATCCGAAAACAATAAAATAACCTTTTGAAAAATAGTAGGTAATAAAATTATTACCGGAAAACAATTTGAATCAACAAAGTTAGAAATAAATTACCACCAGTGACAAGGAAACTATTATGGATTCTAGAAGATCCCTTCTTGCCTATTCCATTAGATCCCAACCTTGAAGAGAAAGCCCTTTTTTATCACTTCCATCTGTTGGTGTGGAGATTTAATGTCTTATGGGCCTCGCTTCTTGATATACAAAAATGGGAAATGGGTTATTGGTTCTTGGACGTCCCTAAGGAAGGAAGAGACTTTTAATAACCCTTGTGAAAATGTGTTTTTTGTTATTGAATTTGACCTTCATGAAGATAGGGATTTGATCTTGAGATTGGGTCTTTGGTTCTAACTCGGGTTTATGCATGAAGCTATGGATTCCCACCTTTGATTCTGTAATCGATTCACTTGCTTGATACCCACCTTTGATCGTGCCATTTGGAATTCTCATGACACGTTCCACTTTTGCATCATAGAAACTTTGAATGAGTATTATACTACCATTGCAAGGATTTGTCTAGAAATGAATTTTGATAAAGGCTTTCCCACTAAAGAAAACCTCAATGGAAGAAATTTCTGGCATCCAATAACCTCTTTCCCAAAAAATAATCACAAACCCAAGCGGTGAGAGGTTACACTGAGATGGAATTAATCTATCTATGCAAAACAAACCCCAAATCAACATTATGCTAAAGCAGACTCAGAATCCATCCAAGAAGAAATTAGTACACCTCATAGCACCAATGATTCTATGAAGAACCAAGAACAACACAAAAGTTTCAGTCATTGAACGACAAGGTTAGAGTTTTCAAGTCCTAAGAAAGACAGAAAGGAATGTTAATTTAGCAAGAACCATTTCACCTGCATGTCTGGAAGAGATAATCTTCAAGCTATTCATAAAAAATACCAAGAGTGTTGCTAATACAATGGCACACTAAATCTACATATCTTTAAGAAAAATTACAAGTAATTTTTAAAAAACAATAAAATACCAACCTTTAAAATAACATAATATATTGGTCCCTAATGCAATGGCACAGATCAATAATCCAATCCATTGGAAAACAATAAAATAATAGTCTTTTGAAAAATCCAATCCAATGCCTTGGAAAACAATATTCCAATCTGCTGGAAAACAAATTCAATCCAATCAGTTGGAAAATAATAAAATAACAGCCTTTTGAAAAATCTAATCCCTTGGAAAACTATAAATCAACACACTTACATCCAATCGAATCCGTTGGAAAACAATAATCCAATCCATTAGAAAACAAATCCAATCCAATCAGTTGGAAAACAATAAATCAACACAGTTAGAAAAAATAAATTAACAGCAGTGAATATGACTATTTAAAATAATAACATACTCCAACCAGGAAGATGCAAAACGCGTGAAGATTTTATGAGAGACATCAGTCCAGCATAAAATCAGGCCTCGACTCAGATTGAGGGTGCATTGGCAGAAACAGCATTACTAGAGGTCGTGGCCATAGTCGAGGCATTCATGGCAAGCATTACAGGTAGATCAAGTCGTAGTCGTGGTTGTGGTGTGGTGGAGAAGGCGTGCATACTGTGCCTTATTCGCTGCTGTTCCAACAAGTGCTGCTGCAGCTCCAACAAGTGCCGCTCCTGCTGCTCAAACAAGTGCCGGCGCAGCTGCCCAAACAAGTGGCGCTGCTGTTCCAACAAGTACCGGGGCTGTTGTTTAGGCTCAAGCTGCGGTTCATATTGAGACACGCGCATTGGCAGCAACATCATTACTAGAGGTCGTGGTTGTAGCAGGGGCATTCATGGCGGGCATTACAGGTAGATCAGGTCGTAGTCGTGGTTGTGGTGTGGTGGAGAAGGCGTGCATGCTGTGCTTTATTCGCTGCTGTTCCAACAAGTGCTGCTGTTGTTCCAACAAGTGCAGCTGCTGCGGTTCAAACAAGTGTCGCTGCTGCTGCATGGAGAAGGCGTTCGCTCTGGTTCTTCGCAGATGCTCTTCCACCAAACTCTGCATGGAGAAGGTGGCGTTGGTTATACTTGGATTCACATTTCTGAGATGCGGATGGAAGTGATGCTGATGCCCTGCATTTCTATTCGTTGGCTGCGCTGAAGGCCTCTTGTTGTTGTTAATGTTCATGCGTTCCATTTTCTCTTCTAATCCTACTGCGACTGTGGAAGATGCTCCCTCCTCCATTGAATCGGGCAGATGTAAAGATGATCCCTCCATTGAACCCAGATGCAAAGATGACAGTCCCTCCTCCATTGAACATGCCAGATGCAAAGATGGTTCTTCCTCCTCTATTGAACACGCATTGGCAGCAACAGCATTACTAGAGGTCGTGGTCGTAGCCAGGGCGTTCATGGTGGGCATTACAGGTAGATCAGGTCATAGTCGTGGTTGTGGTGTGATGGAGAAGGCGTGCATACTGTGCTTTATTCGCTGTTGTTCCAACAAGTGCTGCTGTAGCTCCAACAAATGCCGCTGCTGCTGTTCAAACAAGTGCTCAAACAATTGGCGCTGCTGTTCCAACAAGTGCAGGGGCTGTTGTTCAGGCTCAAGCTGTTATTCGGATTGAGACACACACGCATTGGCAGCAACATCATTACTAGAGGTCGTGGTCGTAGCAGAGGCATTCATAGCGGGCATTACAGGTAGATCAGGTCGTAGTCGTGGTTGTGGTGTGGTGGAGAATGGGGGCATGCTGTGCTTTATTCGCAGCTGTTCCAACAAGTGCCGCTGCTGCTGCATGGAGAAGGCGTTAGCTCTGGTTCTTCGCAGATGCTCTGCATTTCTATTTCGTGGCTGCGCTGAAGGCCTCTTGTTGTCGTTGTTAATGTTCAGGAGTTCCATTTCCTTTTCTAATTCTACTGCGATGGTGGAAGATGCTCCCTCCTCCCTTGAATCGGCCAGATGTAAAGATCATCCCTCCATAGAACCCAGATGAAAAGATGACAGTCCCTCCTCCATTGAACAGGCCAGATGCAAAGATGATTTTTTTCTCCATTGAACCCAGATGCAAAGATAGTCCCTCCTCCGCTGAACAGGCCAGATGCAAATATGGTCCCTCCTCCAATGAACCAGCCAGATTAACCAAAGATGTTGATGATGTCTGTCCAGATTCCACAGATTGATTTCCCTTCTTATCACTTCTTCAGCTTGAGACCTAATACAATTCTTGTTTCTATTTGCTCAGCTTTCAGCTTGAAGTCCAATTTTCTTACCGATGCCTTAAATATATATCTTTAAGCTATGGCCAGAGTAACCTTGGAGTGAGGGGCGGTTAGCTTAATCCACAAATGAAGGCACAAATTAGGTGGATTTTACTATTATTATTATTTTTAGATAACAAATAACTGTTCCAACCATCATATTTGACCTAAATTTAGTTTTGAGTAAAGCTTTTTAGTCACGCAAAAGTTCTTTATGGTTTTAGCCCATTTTAAAATACCATCAATCTTAACTTCCTTGAGTTGCTAGATACGGTCAACAAGTGTTTTCTTGTTTCTTTTTTAAAAAACTTGAACTCCAAACAAAATTATTAAAATTAATAAACTTAATAATCAAATTTGACCATCTTAATATTTATTGATATTTTATAATTATTTAAATTAATAAACTAATAATGAAACTTGACTAGACTAAAACGTTTAGTGATTGGTTACAAATTGTCATTGGGTTTTAGTTTCAAATAATTAATAAAACTAATTTTGTGGGCGTAATGGTTACCTCCCTCCTAAGGGGGTTTACCCTTCTAGTTGAAGAAGACCTAAGCCCACCACCATTTCCGGCAAGTCTAATTTGTAGGGGAAATTCTTGGGTAAGATATATAGTTGTAGGCTTGCCACCTATATATTATTTGTATGCACGAGGAAAACAAACCATCATCCCCAACTTATCCTACATCCTTAACTTATCTTTTATATATCTGAAGGTGTAAAAGTCAAACTCACTTACTAACTAACTAAAAATTGAAAAAAAAAAGTAAATGGACATAGAACATTATTTCACTTGAAATTTTTTTTTGGGTTTCTCAACCTATTAACTTACTCCCATAAAAATTGGGTTGTTCCACTTCTTAACTTACTCCTATAAAAATTAAGTTTCTCCACTTATTAACTTACTCCCATAAAAATTAATTTTTATCAAAATTTTCAATAGCCTTCAAACTAAAAGTCATTTCTACTTTAAGAAGGGAAAGATGTTTCAAAATGCTTTGGGTTAGGGGGCATGCTTCCCTCAACCATACCAAATACAATTATCACATAGCCAAATGTGTGTTATATAATTGAGAGGATCTGTAATATGGTTGAGTAAGTCAAACCTAACTAAATAAATAAGTAGAATCCATACGGACTTATAAATAGAGTGTTTCAGGTAGTCATTAGGGAGAGTTTATCTTGAAAACACCTCTGAGTAGAATATTTTATTAATGTTTTTTTAAGCAATCAAAATGGTCAAAATTGGATACTTTTTATTTCCACATGATCCATCTAAATAATAATAATAATAATAATAATAATAATAATAATATGATTTTAAGGCCAATGTGTATGAGACCATTTGTTTGTGGGATAAGGGACCCAACAAAATTATTGTTTGAGGTTTCAATTTATTGATGTGAATTTTCACTATGGACCATTGATTTTAGTTTTGTCAAAGTTTGGAAAAATGAGTAAATGAGTGTGGAACTTTAAATCACCTTTCAATTTAATTATTGTGAAGGACTTGTAAACAACAGTAACTTTTCTTGTTAAGTTTATGACCTTGATGAAATAAAACAACAATGTCAATAGATAGTTATTTAATAATTTTAATAGAATTGGTGTACTTTTAGGAGCCTTGCTGTGAATCAAAAGAACTCTCACATAAAGTTAATAGATGAAATTTTACTCATTCCTAAGGGAACAAGTGGCCCAATGGGGAACATGTAGTTACTAACCAAGAAAGGTCATAGGAAAATATAAAAAAACATGCATAGGGCGGGAAAACCCCAATCCTTAAGAAATGAGAGCTTCGAGGCTCTGTTGGAAATTGAGCTTCTAGGCTTTGTTGGAAATTGAGCTTCCAAGATCTGTGTTAAGTGTGATCTTCCAATCTTGTGTTAAGTAAGAGATTCCAAGCTTTGTGGTAAATGTGAGCTATGAGGCTCAAGGAAATTTTAGAGCTACTAGGCTCTATAGAGATTGAGCTATGAGGCTCTAGCAGTAACGTTCCCTAGTTTATTTGGTGGCACTTGAAGAGAAAGGTTCAACTTTCTTAATTTGAGTTTTGGGCAAGGGGTTGGATCCTTGTATGTCATTATTGACTTCAAGATCCTAATGGAGGGTTGAGCGAAGCTGATCATTACCCATTACCACTACTATTTATAGATAAGTTTTATTGATTGATCATGTTTACAGTTGTTAAAAGCGCCCCTTTGTATGTATAATTATTAGTTGCAACTGTAATGACGACCACATAATGATTTATGTTTCATTGTGTTTAATAAGACCGCGACGACTAGCTGTTACGGTAAGCCTGGTTTAACCATGGCATTTTCCTCCTTGTTGGTCTCTTGGGGATAGTCATGGGTTGGCCTTCGTGGTCTCTAACCCTCGCGGTTTTCTTGGTTCAATTAAATGAACCTGTTCGCTGTTGTTTAAGAGATTAAACCTTCGTTTTACAAAATGGGATTCTCGGCCGACTATGATTTTGAGCTTTAATTTATTACTATATATATATATATATATATAGACGTTAATGTTGTAGAGGGTGTAAAAGCCTTACTTTGCAGATCTTGTTTAAAGCCGAGAGGCCTTAAGGAGTTAGACTCTTTCCTTTATTAACTCCATTGTATACTCTGATGTATATTTTGGATTTGAAGGGTTTTACCCTATCTTGATAGTATTTAAAAATATTTACAGCTTCTTTATTTATCTTGTAACTTATGTGGCTGTACTGTAAATTGTTTTTGATTATTATTTCTAAAGTGTAAAGATTGGTTGAGCTCGATAGGTCGAGCATTCCGTCGCTCTATGGGATAATTCATGTGCGTTATTATACTTGATTTTTACGTGTAATAATATATTTTTTTATCTTCAAAATATATTATGCTTACTGTACACGGTTTTTATAATAATTTATTTTATTACAAAGAATTATGAAAGGTTGTTTTATAATTTATTTTTAACCTTCGAAGGTATAAAGACTCTATGTTTTTACTGATTTATTTAGGTATCTGCTAGATAGAGCTTGAGTACAAAGATTATACTTGTTTACTGTGTATTATAATGGAATATAACATTGCTTAATTCATATTAATACTGTTCTTATAAGAACTTATTTATTACCTTTATTCTTTGTTTATTTATAATAATAAAATAAATTAGTATTATATTACTGTGTTTTTAGTGTACTCTATACTTTACAGAAATACTCTCTGTATTTTATATTATCTTGATTATGTTACAAGTTTATTATTTATAAAATAAAAGTAAAAGAACTAAGTACTACATTTGTTGACACCTTAAAAGTATAGGTTAGCAATTATAGAATTTGTTATGCTTAACTAAATAAAACCAAATAGATGAATAATATACATTACTATCAGTAAGTAAAATCTGAAATAGACTATCTGTAGAAGTAAATCAATATTCTAGCTATTCTTTCTTTCAATTTGATTTCTTTATACATGCAATAGTTAATTAACCTAAACTGTAAAGTGGTAAAGCATTTCTAATTAGCTTTACCCTACTCTAGTTTTACTATTGTACTCTTCTCTTGAATTCAAATAAGCAATAAAAATTACTGAAAGTAACTATTTTATCAAAAACTATTTTATCTACCCATTCATACTACTGTCGGTAAATAATATGGCTTCTTTCTCTGTTCCAATAGACTGACAGTTTCAGTAAAGGTTAATACTACTCCTGATACAAAAGATATTTATTCTGATAACAACACAAAGAAAATACTCTATAATGCCATTAACATTCTATTCTGTACTTTCATCATACTATCTTATTTATAATTTCACTGCTGTGCTGGAGTACGGTCTGGATCACTCCATATGAGGAAAAACACAAGTGGGGTTTTATTTCTCATCAAAAGGATTTATGTTACTAAACAAACTAAGAACAATTTCATTACTAAACCATCGAAATCTTTACATCATATGCTACAAACATAACATTCAGTCATACACAGATATTAAAACAAAGATTATTAGATGGCAGACCCTGTTCTTAAGCTTGGACGACAACAGCAATGGGAGGCTGTTCCTCCCTATCAACTCCTAGAGAGCGCTCAAACAACGACTCCTCAGGACCCCCGAACTTGCTCTGGTCTCCCTGGCTGGAACTAGGTGCATCAATAATCAAGTACTAGTCTTTAGACTCAGTACAAACCCTGAACTTATCAGTAAGTTCTCTCAGCTAACAAGATGTATCAGACCAAGTTACTGCAGAATATCTCTCCAAACACCTTCCTTACTATTTTCCCTCTTTCCCCAATGAATTCCTTGAATAGAATTCCTCCTGAATGATTCTTCTCTGGAAAATATCTGAGCAACCTCACCTCTATTCATTGGGTACTTTTAAAATATTGCCTAGGTCTTTTTGGGTTAGTTGTCATTTATTGAGCCACCTGCTCTGATCCCACTTTCTTGGGGGATCATGACCCCAAATGTAGGGAAGTTAGTGTTTTAGGATGCCGCCACTTGTCTTTTTCCCCCCACCTAGTTCCTTCCACCAGTTTGACCAGTAACACTCTTATTAACACCTCTCCCATGTTGTTGTCTCCACTTTTTATTTATTAATAATAAAATATTCAGAATTACATTCCACTTCTTTTTACTCTACTGAGTCATCAGTTCCTACTTGGCATTAACTTTAACATAATGTCTTAGGAAATCAAATTAAACAATTAACATTATTTTACAAAATTGGGGTATGTGACATGTTGCAGGAGGCAACTTCCCTATTTTTGTGGTCATGTTCCCCAAGAAAGTGGAGCAAGAGCATGTGGCTCATTAAGTGAAAACTAACCCAAAAGACCTAGGCATGGTAATAAAACTTCCCATTGAAGACAACTGAGGTTACTCATTCTTCACTTTTGAAAATTCTGAGTGAATTTAGTGCACAAGGAGATTCGATGGAGGGGACTAGCCTAGAAGTTCGTTTTGAGTGAAATGTGTTGAAGCTATGAACTAGTGCAACTATTTTAAGCCGAGTTCATACTGTTGCAAGAAGAACATATTTACTGTTGAATACTCAGTAGAGTTGCAGATGATTACTAGTACTTTTAGCAGAAGGACCAAAAGACAAGCTCGAGGGTCTTGAGATTTGCATTTCAGCTATCTCCGGGAGTTGGTTGGGAGGAACAAGTTCCTTAAGCTATTGCAACCTCTTCTACATTTCCATGTTCTATATGATTTATCGAGTTTCTAATTGCATATTCACGATCAAGAAGGATTGAATCTAAGAAATAATGTGTTATGCTTCTTTCTTCTGTTATTAGGATTAGTTAATGAAATCTTTTACTGTGAAAAGATATTCAAATGTTTGATTAGATATAGATCAGGATAAATGATTAGAAGAATTTCCAATTTTATTGATTGATAAAAAAATGCCTAACTCTATTTTTCCACACCTTTTTAAATCTAGTACTCTAGTAGAGTAGGTAAAATTAAATTCTGATAAATAATCGAATGAAGTATACTTGAGTGTGTTTATTTCCCTTCTATATATTTCATAAGGGTTAATCATAAGTATGTTTTTCCTTTCTATTTCAGATGTTTTCATTAGACTGAGTACAATGTCATAACATAAACAAATCTCTCTCTAGGAAAGATTTAAAAATATACATATACTTATTGTGTGAACTTATTTACACAATGGATAAATTATCTACTACAATCATATTATATAGTAACTAATTTAGACATTATAAAAAGAGAAAATAAATAAGCACGATTCACTTAAAGAAACGGTAAAATTTAAAAGTAATTAAGATTTTATAAATAAAACCTATTTTGATGAAAATGTCAAATATGACTAGCATTACCTCCTCTTTTACTAGCAAAGGGGTTATACAGTTTCACCCAAAATTACTTAAAGCGTACGTTCATCATTTATATAACTGAAATTATCTAATATATGAATATACAAAATTAAATACATTTTCGATAGAAAAACAGTAATAAAACTGTTTGGTAAAAATAAACTAAGAAAATTTAAGTAAAAACCTTTCAAATATTCTAACCCACAAAATATAGTAAAGACTAGGGTTGTATTATTTAACCTTTCGTTTATCTATTGGCTGAAATATTTTCTTAGTAAAAATCAAACTCTGCAACTCTCTCAACATTTTTTTGTTTCTCTTTTAAACAAAACTAAATAAAAATGTGAACAGGAACCATATTAAAACTTCTCTTAAAATTCTTACCTATTTATACATCAATACCAATATTATCGTAGTAAAAATATCTCTGTTTAGGTTAATTTAAAAAGAACGAAAAATAACCAACAGATAAATCTCACAGCTTGCTATCATTTTCTAAAACCACAGTATATATATATATTACTGATTATACATTATATAAGAAAGAAGTTTTGAGAGTTTAAACAAAATACAAACAGTTTCTAAACCCTAAAATTCATTTATAGAAGTCATGGCTTTAAAAACCTGTCCAAAATTACAAACTCTATAAACCAAGTTACGGTCGAAAAGGCCTTATAAATATTTTATTAATTCATGGCCAAACGGCCTTCCAAATTACACAAGACTATATTGTAACCACGATTGAGCTGTATTTCTAACTAATCAAATAGTATCAAAGTTAAACCCCATCCAACCATTGTAGGAGAAAACCTGAGGAAAGACCAAGGCTTACCAGGATGGACACGAAGCCGGGAATCCCCGCGTGGAGTTTTTATGGCATATTCTAGCATAGAGCATCCACTTGAAAGCTTGCACAAGTATAATAAAACACTGAATGAGAAATTTATACAAATGACAAAGCTAATAGCTTATGAACAAGTGTAGAATAGTTATAAAATAGAAACAAAATTTCTAACATGAAGAACTTGACCTTGACCCCTTACTCAATAACAAGAATAGACCCTAGTCAACAGAAAACTTACGCCGAGCAGTGAAGGAAGAACTGCTAAGAAACCCTAATGCGAAATTCCAATTCAGCGCCAAGGTAAACAAAAAAATGAGCTCACATTACAGAGTTTTACCACTGCACCAGTGCCGAAGGATAGGTCACGCAGAGGCTTTGCGATGGTGACATTGACCACACCCCCGTAGAGATAAACAATTGAATTAAAACGTTCATACCCAGAGTATAGCAAGGAAGTTAAGGACTCTCACAGGTAAAGGTAATCCATAAGCAGTGCAGGTTCTCGTTTGCAGCAGAAGCGAAATGGTGAAGCCATGAGGCCATAAGCCTACGGCTTCCTCTCCACGACAGTAGTAAAAGATAGGTAAAATGCATTTTTTTAGGGTTTAGGATAGCTTTATAGTGAAAATACGAAAGTGAAAATCCTATCTAGTGATCACCTACCACGTAGCCTTTGATATTTTTGCAAATTGTGGGTTTTGTATTGTAGTTCAAGATCCCAAAGAGCAGTATGCACACAAGAACGTTTTATAAAAAAAAACTATGGTTAAAACCTTGTTCATATCATTCCATACCTTTCATTTTAGTATGCATATTATAACCATTTTCTCCATTATAATAATATTTCAAAAATTATAATATGCATGTTATAATTACTAAAGGAAATAATATTGGAAGTGGTCCATGCCTAAACTCGGGTTTGTTTTTATCAACCATGTGAATGGGCGAGAACTTATGTATGGAAACCATTAACCTTGTTAGAATAACAAACATCACCATATAAGGAACTGTGGAATTTGTAAAAAGACTTGTAAAGAAACCTAGTGCAATATTTTGGTTAAAACACTTATGTGCATAAGCTTGCAACAATAGATAGTTTCATAGCTTAATTTCTTAGTGTAAGTATTCTAACTTAGCTTTGATATAGGGTAATAATAATGTTTACATCATATCTTCAGGAGAGATGAAGTCATGTGAAGGATAGGTTGAATAGATTTTATAGGGAAGAATCTTTCATTCCTTACACAAAAAAATAAAACTATTATTTATCAATATAATATTCATACTATTATATTTTTCCTTGAAGAATACCTAAGAACTTAGAAGTCTCTTTCTGTATGACATCTTTAGTCTTATGTCAAATATTACATGACTATATTTATATTTAGTTTTTCCTAGTTTACATAGCATTTGAATATTGTTGAAACAAATACCCTTGGAATTGCCGTAGTATCAAGTAATAAGGTATTAAAGGACCTCTTTTACGATTTACTTTTCACTAGGATTACATACACGACCTAAACTGAAATAGATAGATAAAAGTTAGATGATCAAATTATAGTTGAATCAAAATTGAAGAACAGCTGGATTATTTCAGTTTTTCTATGCACTTATATTTACGATAAAACTAATTAAAACATAAATATATAGATCAATGATACCTCATTCATTTTGATAAAAGTTGTAAAGTAAATAAATTTACTAGCATTATATTTTATGCTAGTTGAGATAATAATCTCGATCTAGAAACTGGTTACAAAACGTATTACCTTTATAAGACCTGTAAAAGAAGCATCACTTCACTACATTCGCTAAAAATCTAAGTAAGTGTTGGACTCAACTGAAGTTCCTTCATATTTTCACAAAATAGTAAAGCAAACTTATCCCTTAAGTAATTAAATAGATTATTCAATTCGTGTTGTTCCAAATCACAACCTACTAAATCAAATCCTCAACAATGATTTATGCAAGCAAACAATTAAGTATGCAGAACTAGAAATTAACAAAAGAATCAGTTCTAGTTAAGAATCAATAATGAAGAAGGAATGGGAGAGAACTATCCTCGGCCAGAGTCAATGCTAGCACTAAACTTAACTATGTCAAAACTATTAGTTTCCTACAACTCATTCATTGAAAATACCAAAGGAGGCACTATCGAAAGTTCAAAATTTAGTAGCATTCTTTCCAAATCCTTTTTTGTGTCAACTTGGTCATTTTCTCTTCATTGCAAACCACCAACTTGGTAAAATTTTCTAAATGTCATGTCCTCTAAATCGTAACGTATTCCAAGCCAAATTCTAGTGTTCAAGTCTCTTTGATTTTTTTTGAAAAGGTCACTTATTCTTTTTCAAGGAAAAATAAATGAAAATTATTATTATAAATCAGTTATGTGATCTAGTTAAATAATAATATTTTTTCCTCGTTCATTATTGAATGTTTTCCAGTTAAAAAACTATTGTGCTCAAACCCCATGTTAATCCTAACCAATTCGAGTAACTTAGTATCACCAAGCATATGTTTCAAGTGTCAAAATGTTAGTTTTGATTAGTTCTACAAAAAATTAATTGGTCCAAACCCAACATCAATACACTTAACAAATTCTGACCAAACACCATAGTCAACCAAGTCTATGTTTCGAGTATTTCCTTTAAATATCCCATGGGTCTACCTTTGTGCACATCACAATAACAATTCTTAGAAAGGATATTCAATATACAATGTTGTGTGTATATATATATATATATATATATATATATTTTCATGTGGGATATGTCCCATGTATTATAAATTAGGAGCAACATCGTCAAGTCCCATACACAATAGAGTAAAGTGTTGAGTCTATCAATTGTGCTTATCCAACATTATAGTCATCATGGACTTGCACATGCTTGTGTGCAAATGTTAAACTTGAGAGATAAGTCATCAAAAACACTCTCACTAAATTCCTTAGCCATAGCTCATAGGTCGAATGTTCAAAATGTGAGAATTTATCAAAGCATGAATCTATTTCATTGAAGAAACCTCACAATTAGTTTTGCAAGAATGCAGAGAAGGAGGAAAATATGAGCAGAACACATGAGAAAAAGAAAATCCTTCATGATATTACTGAACAATGATAGCGCAATAAATAATACATCTCTCATAGAGAATTCGAATGCACTAAGGGAAAAATGAGTAGCTTACAAAAGTAGACTTACTAAATATGCAAAAAAACCCATATTGGCAACATCAGATTTCAAACTCAGTCAAGGACCTCACGATTTAGCTAAATCGGATATGGTAGATAATGAGTGATGAAAAATAAGTAATATGATGTATTTTGGATAGGAAAATATGGAGTATGTGTTGGCTAAAAGTTAGAAATATTTCCAATTCCATAAAGGCGCCATGCTTTATCCTTATCCACTGAAAAGTAGAAAAAAGTAGGAAAAGTTGTGTAAAAGTAGAAAGTTATCTCTTACCATTCTAGACTATCATAAAATAAGGAAGAATATATCTAAGGTCTCTCAAGTGGATAATGATGACAATTTGTGAGACAAAAAAGGCAACACGGGGAAAACAACCTAGTCTAACACCTAGGAAATTATAAAAAATGAATAATAACTTATATCCTAAGTCTAAATGGGTTTTTAATATTCTAACACATCTCCTTAATACTAAATTAGAGTGAGTAAAATCTGATTAGGGACCAATGAAAAAAAGGCTTATGGTCACGCTATTAAAATTATTATATGCCAATGTAAACTAAGCAAACAAAGAAAACCTCATGGGAACAAAACCCTCCTTCAAGAATGGAAATGAAACACACCAAAAATTGTTGCTCCAAAATCAAGTAGGTGTGATACTTGATCTTATGTCTAGAGTAATATTCCTCATTTGTATTAGAGGTATGTGACCATCTAAATTAGGAACATGATCAGTTACATGATGGAAAATGCTTACATGTATAACAATTGAAATATACTCATAGGAAATCATGTAAATGATCTTCAAATTTGAATTTTGAAATATGTGATGTTAGAAAAGGTCCAAATGAGAATTTATGATATTTATAATCTGTCACAATAATATTTATATGTCCTCCATCTTTTGTCCAAATTTGAGAGTATATGCCAATCTTCATCATGCAGTGGAATGGAAACTTGACACTGAGAGTGTGGGAAACTACTCCAAACTATCATTCAACCTCCAAAGAATCCAAAGACACATCAACATGATATAAAAGTAGAGGCTCTGAATGTTTATATGCTGTAGAAGATGACAAATATACCTCAGAATTCAAATGTGAATACTTTTGAGAGAACAATGTGTTTTGGAGATCAACTCCAAGAGCTTGTTGATGGTCCAATTTTTTGAATTTTGCACCAATGGTGATAAGATTATAAAACAATAAAGCTGGATGATTTTGTAGCATTAAATCATCTCTAAAAAAGTGGAACATGTGTCTGATATGTGCCATAGTATTGGAATATTCATGAGCTTCTCCATATTTAGTGAAACTCTGAGAATTGGTGCAAGCAATCATGTAGAAAACCTCAAGAAGCATGGGATAAATTGAAGCATTTGAAGTTTCTCCAAAATCTGATATATCCTCCTATATTTCCATTAGATCATCATCTTGCACACCAAAAAATTAATTGGAAGTAGAGGAATTGAATTCCTGTTCAGCTTCTACACACAATAACTGGATTCATTTGCTCTGAATTTGAGATAGAAGATTTGTAGGAGAGTGATGACTCAATAAATAGTTATTCAACACTTGCATCTCCATTAGTCACTTCTTCTTCATGATCAACATCATCAGAACAATATAAATTATATTTATCTTTGTCTTCCAATGCAACAGACAAATATTTTTCTTCAATATGTACTTCTTCAGAGGAAGAATTCGAATCAACGAGAATTCTAATAATAGGAACTAACTGTGTTGAGGACTTTTATGCAATTTCTAATTCCTCACGGACAACTTATTCAGAGAATATTTAGGCCAAGACAGTAGTGATATCTGTGAGAAAATATAAGGAGGTTTCTCTGATAGGATCGCTCTCCAAATGGATTATCACTTCCTCCTCATCTTGTAATCCAAATGTTTTGTCTAGATTTCTCCAAAGCTCACTTGGGAGATTATTTGTATCAATGAGGGAGTGCATGCATGGAGGAATAGACAAACACATAATTCCGAAGGATCTAAAACTGTTAGTCAAAAATGCATCTTTCTCTTCAAAGGATTCTGGTTCTGTAACAATTCCAATAGACATATCAAAGAGATCCAACCTCTTCAAATTGTATGATATCTTCAATTTCCAAATATAATAGTTTGGAGAATATCGAAGAGGAATTGAATTTGAACCCATGAAGTTGTAAATGCATAAAAATATGGAAAACAAAAATACTTAGGAGGAAATTCAATGCTACATATCTTTGATACCATGTGAGAATTTGTAATGGCATGAATCTAGTTCACGGAAGAAACCTCACAATTAGTTTTGCAAGAATGTAGAGAAGGAAGAAAATTTGAGCAAAACATATGGGGAAAAGAAACTCCATCGTGATATTATTGAACAATGATATTACAATAAATAATATATCTTTGATAGATAATTACAATGCATGAAAAGAAATTCAAGTATCTCACAAAACTAGGTTTACTAAATATGCAAAAAAACAATAGTGGCAACATCATCTTTCCAACTCAGCCAAGGAATTCATGAATTAGTTAAATCACATACGAAAGATAATAAGTGATGAAAAATAATATCATGGATTTTGGATATAAAAATACGAAGGATGTGCTAACCAAAAATTAGACAGGTTTCCAGGTCCATAAAAGCACCATGCTTTATTCTTATCCACTAACAAGTAGAAAAAAGTAGGAAAAGCTTTGCAAAAGCAAGAAGTGCGCTCTCAACGTTTTGGACTATCATAAAAGTAGGAATAGTCTATCTAAGGGATTTCAAGTGGATAATGATGACAAGTTGGGAGCATAAAAGGAAACATGGGGTTAACAACCAAGTCTAACACCTAGGAACATATACAAAATGAATAATAATGTATATCCTATGTCTACATGGGTTTTCAATATTCTGTCACAAAAGAAGATAGCCTGATTGCATAGGTGTCACCTGAGTTCAAATGTAAAGGAGTTAAAAATACTTCCAACCAACATCATCCTTGCCAGATCTGGAGATAGCCATGCAAATGCACATCCCATAGAAAATTTCTCGAGTGTAAGAATGTTGACACGAGGTGATGAATGCACAAATTTCATTTCTTCATCTTACAAATCCATTACACAAAATAGCTCACATAAAGGTTAAAGGAGAGCCCCATATATAGAGCGTTAAGGAAAAAATCTCGGACTGAAACTTCAAATCACAAGGAAGAGTGCTAAATGTTGGAATGTGCAAGTCTCATGGAAATATTTGAAAGCAAAAATCAAGCACTTCCATATTTGAAAGCAAAAAAAATGTATCAAGATTAGCTTCATATTTCCTGGATACCAATTAAATCATCTCGAGATTGAAGATATGATCATGTAAATGCATATTTCTCTAGTCAAAAGGGTAGGTGGCAGATTAGAAAATGGTCACAACGCATTTCTCGCATAATCCCAGTAGAGATGATAGTGAGTGTCAAGTAAGGTGGAGTGCCTAATCGTTTAAAGAATTATTCGCATACTAATTTTCTGTATTTTAGGCATTGAGTAAACTTTCAAAGGGATAGTTGGAGAACAAGAAATTTCAAAATCACGGTTGGAAGTTTACCAAGAATTTATAGGTTTGGAGAGCGGTTTATGATGTGTTGATAGTTAAAGAAAGTGATCCTAGTTTCTATGCAACTTATTGAAGATTATTTTAGTTTCCTGTTATATTTTAGTTTCTAAAGTTTGTAATAGGGAATTTATTGTAGTTCTATTTCAAGATGGATTTTTAATGTAAAAAGGAGTTCAATCCAAGTGGGTTGGGAATTGAATTATGCGACTTGATAGTCTGATTTTGTGCACAGAAAATCTGTTTTCAAATGTATGTATTTCATGCCTGAAGACTCCAATAAATGTAATGTTTAGTATGTATTATCTCATGCGCATTTACCTTATTATTCTTCTTGGATGTGATGTTTATAGTGTAGTATACATTGTAGTTCTAAGTTGTAGAATCCATAAATGGTTAATGATTAATTGGGTTTTGATGTAGCTATTTGATCTCCTTCTTCTCATGGAACCAATGCTTTCTACAAGCTCATCTTCTTCTCATGCATCTTGCATGCCTTTGCATGGATTAAAGCATTTTTTTTCATCCATAATGGTTCCCAATATAGTTCCTTCGTGTTCGTTTGTGCCATTCCCCCACACATTGACTTTGGTTCACAGGATTTGGTGGTTAATCAATAATTTTACTTTCAAGATATGTTGCAAAAGGGAAATAACACACCTTATTATGGATTCTAGAATCTCCCTCCTTATCTATTCTACTAAATCACAAGGTTGAAGAGAAATCCCTTTTTTATCACTCTCATTTGTTGGTGTGGAGATTTAATCGGTTGTGGGCATGGGTTGTCGATTTATAGAAATGGGTTATTAGCTCTTGGACGCCCCTAATGAAGGAGGAGACTTTTAATATCCCTTGTGAAAATGGTTTTTTTGTTATTGAATTTGACGTTCAAGGAGATAGTGATTTGATGGAGTCATATTGGATCCTTGGTTCTGGGGAAGCTCCGGTTTATGCTTGAAGCTATGGATTCTCACCTTTGGTCCTCTAATGGATTCACTTGCCTCAGCTCATGTATGACTCATGATTTTGAATATGTCGTTGCATTTCTTGTGTAAACCCTCCCTTAAATCCATTAGGAATGCTCTTTGCAAGTTCTTCTTTTGCATCCTAGAAACTTTGAATCAGTATTATACTACCATTGCAAGGATTTGTCTAGAAATGGATTTCGGATAAAGGATGTCCGAGTAAAATAAACCTTAATGAAAGAAATTTCTCATATACCCAAAAACTTGACAATGAACAAGTTATTTTTAAATGGAGAACTCTTTCCACCATATACACAATAAAATATGAGTTATAAACCTAGATATAAAAAATTAAAACAATCATAATTAACTTATATAAAATATTTAAAAATAATAATAGAATAAAACTAAAATAAACATGATCATACTTAAACATTTAAAATTGTACCATTCAAAATGAGCTCAACATATTTAGAGGATTTATTGAACATGAATATTTTAAACTGCATTGAATGTGCATTAAAACAAAATAATGCAAGAATAATATATCAATTAATCAATGAGCTTAAAATTAGAAAATAACAAAATTATCTCTAGGTAAGAAAATAATGCAATCCGAAAACAATAAAATAACCTTTTGAAAAATAGTAGGTAATAAAATTATTACCGGAAAACAATTTGAATCAACACACTTAGAAATAAATTACTATGGATATTAGAAGATCCCTTCTTGTCTATTCCATTAGATCCCAACCTTGAAGAGCAAGCCCTTTTTTATCACTTCCATCTCTTGGTGTGGAGATTTAATGGCTTATGGGCATGGCTTCTTGATATACAAAAATGCTAAATGGGTTATTAGTTCTTGGACGTCCCTAAGGAAGGAAGAGACTTTTAATAACCCTTGTGAAAATGTGTTTTTTGTTATTGAATTTGACCTTGATGAAGATAGGGATTTGATCTTGAGATTGGGTCTTTGGTTCTAGCTCGGGTTTATGTATGAAGCTATCGATTCCCACCTTTGATCGTGTAATTGATTCACTTGCTTGATACCCACTTTTGATCCTGCCATTTGGAATTCTCATGACACGTTTCACTTTTGCATCATAGAAACTTTGAATGAGTATTATACTACCATTGCAAGGATTTGTCTAGAAATGAATTTTGATAAAGGCTTTCCCACTAAAATAAACCTCAATGGAAGAAATTTCTGGCATCCAATAACCTCTTTCCCAAAATATAATCACAAACCCAAGTGGTGAGAGGTTAAACTGAGATGGAATTAATTTATCTATGCAAAACAAACCCCAAATCAACATTATGCTAAAGGAGACTCAGAATCCATCCAAGAAGAAGTTAGTACACCTCATAGCACCAATGATTCTATGAAGGACCAAGAACAACACAAAAGTTTGAGTCATTGAACGACAAGGTTAGAGTTTTCAAGTCCTAAGAAAGAAAGAAAGGACTGTTAATTTAGCAAGAACCATTTCACCCTGCATGTCTGGAAGAGATAATCTTCAAGCTATTCATAAAAAATACCAAGGGTGTTGCTAATACAATGGCACACTAAATCTACATATCTTTAAAAAACAATAAAATACCAACCTTTAAAATAACATAATATATTGGTCGCTAATGCAATGCAATGGCACAAATCAATAATCCAATCCATTGGAAAACAATAAAATAATAGTCTTTTGAAAAATCCAATCCAATGCCTTGGAAAACAATATTCCAATCTGATGGAAAACAAATTCAAACCAATCAGTTGGAAAATAATAAAATAACAGCCTTTTGAAAAATCTAATCCCTTGGAAAACAATAAATCAACACACTTACATTCAATCGAATCAGTTGGAAAACAGTAATCCAATCCATTAGAAAACAAATCCAATCCAATCAGTTGAAAAACAATAAATCAACACAGTTAGAAAAAATAAATTAACAGCAGTGAATATGGTTATTTAAAATAATAACATACTCCAACCAGGAAGATGCAAAACGCGTGAAGATTTTATGAGAGACATCAGTCGAGCATAAAATCAGGACTCGACTCAGATTGAGGATGCATTGGCAGCAACAGCATTACTAGAGGTCGTGGCCGTAGTCAGGGCGTTCATGGCGAGCATTACAGGTAGATCAGGTGGTTGTCGTGGTTGTGGTGTGGTGGAGAAGGCGTGCATACTGTGCCTTATTCGCTGCTGTTCCAACAAGTGCTGCTGCAGGTCCAACAAGTGCCGCTCCTGCTGTTCAAACAAGTGCCGGCGCGGCCGTCCAAACAAGTGGCGCTGCTGTTCCAACAAGTGCCGGGGCTGTTGTTCAGGCTCAAGCTGCGGTTCAGATTGAGACACACGCGCATTGGCAGCAACATCATTACTAGAGGTCGTGGTTGTAGCAGGGGCGTTCATGGCGGGCATTACAGGTAGATCAGGTCGTAGTCGTGGTTGTGGTGTGGTGGAGAAGGCGTGCATGCTGTGTTTTATTAGCTGCTGTTCCAACAAGTGCAGCTGCTGCTGTTCAAGCAAGTGCAGCTGCTGCTGCATGGAGAAGGCGTTCGCTCTGGTTCTTCGCAGATGCTCTTCCACCAAACCCTCTCGCATGGAGAAGGTGGCGTTGGTTATACTTGGATTCACATTTCTGAGATGCGGATGGAAGTGATGCTGATGCCCTGTATTTCTATTCCGTGGCTGCGCTGAAGGCCTCTTCTTGTTGTTAATGTTCATGCGTTCCATTTTCTCTTCTAATTCTACTGCGACCGTGGAAGATGCTCCCTCCTCCATTGAATCGGGCAGATGTAAAGATGATCCCTCCATTGAACCCAGATGCAAAGATGACAGTCCCTCCTCCATTGAACATGCCAGATGCAAAGATGGTTCTTCCTCCTCTATTGAACACGCATTGGCAGCAACAGCATTACTAGAGGTCGTGGTCGTAGCCGGGGCGTTCATGGTGGGCATTACAGGTAGATCAGGTCGTAGTCGTGGTTGTGGTGTGATGGAGAAGGCGTGCATACTGTGCTTTATTCGCTGCTATTCCAACAAGTGCTGCTGTAGCTCCAACAAGTGCCGCTGCTGCTGTTCAAACAAGTGCCGGCGCCGCTGTTCCAACAAGTGCAGGGGCTGTTGTTCAGGCTCAAGCTGTTGTTCGGATTGAGACACACACGCATTGGCAGCAACATCATTACTAGAGGTCGTGGTCGTAGCAGAGGCGTTCATGGCGGGCATTACAGGTAGATTAGGTCGTAGTCGTGGTTGTGGTGTGGTGGAGAAGGGGGGCATGCTGTGCTTTATTCCCAGCTGTTCCAACAGGTGCCACTGCTGCTGTTCCAACAAGTGCCGCTGCTCCTGCATGGGGAAGGCGTTAGCTCTGGTTCTTCGCAGATGGTCTTCCAACAAACACTCTCACATGGAGAAGGTGGCGTTGGTTATACTTGGATTCACATTTCTAAGATGCGGATGTAAGTGATGCTGATGCCCTGCATTTCTATTCCGTGGCGGCGCTGAAGGCCTCTTGTTGTCGTTGTTAATGTTCAGGAGTTCCATTTGCTTTTATAATTCTACTGCGACGGTGGAAGATGCTCCCTCCTCCATTGAATCGGCCAGATGTAAAGATCATCCCTCCATAGAACCCAGATGCAAAGATGACAGTCCCTCCTCCATTGAACAGGCCAGATGCAAAGATGGTTTTTTCTCCATTGAACCCAGATGCAAAGATAGTCCCTCCTCCGCTGAACAGGCCAGATGCAAAGATGGTCCCTCCTCCAATGAACCAGCCAGATTAACCAAAGATGTCGATGATGTCTGTCCAGATTCCAGAGATTGAGTTCCCTTCTTATCACTTCTTCCGCTTGAGACCTAATACAAATCTTGTCTCTATTTGCTCAGCTTTCAGCTTGCAGTCCAATTTTCTTACCGATGCCTTAAATATATATCTTTAAGCTATGGCCAGAGTAACCTTGGAGTGAGGGGCGGTTAGCTTAATCCACAAATGAAGGCACAAATTAGGTGGATTTTAGTATTATTATTATTTTTAGATAACAAATAACTGTTCCAACCATCATATTTGACCTAAATTGAATTTTGAGTAAAGCTTTTTAGTCACGCAAAAGTTCTTTATGAAACTTTCTCCTTATGGTTTTAGCCCATTTTAAAATACCATCAATCTTAACTTCTTTGAGTTCCTAGAGACGATCAACAAGTGTTTTCTTGTTTCTTTTTTAAAAAACTTGGACTCCAAACAAAATTATTAAAATTAATAAACTTAATAATCAAATTTGACCATCTTAATATTTATTGATATTTTATAATTATTTAAATTAATAAACTAATAATGAAACTTGACTAGACTAAAATGTTTAGTGATTGGTTACAAATTGTCATTGGGTTTTAGTTTCAAATAATTAATAAAACTAATTTTGTGGGCGTAATGGTTACCTCCCTCCTAAGGGGGTTTACTCTTCTAGTTGAAGAAGACCTAAGCCCACCACCATTTCCGGATGGTCTAATTTGTAGGGGAAATTCTTGGGTAAGATATATGGTTGTAGGCTTGCCACCTATATATTATTTGTATGCACGAGGAAAACAAACCATCATCCCCAACTTATCCTACATCCTTAACTTATCTTTTATATATCTGAAGGCGTAAAAGTCAAACTCACTTACTAACTAACTAAAAATTGAAAAAAAAAAGTAAATGGACATAGAACTTTATTTCACTTGAAATTTTTTTTTGGGTTTCTCAACCTATTAACTTACTCCCATAAAAATTGGGTTGGTCCACTTATTAACTTACTCCTATAAAAATTTAGTTTCTCCACTTATTCAGTTACTCCCATAAAAATTAATTTTTATCAAAATTTTCAATAGCCTTCAAACTAAAAGTCATTTCTACTTTAAGAAGGGAAAGATGTTTCAAAATGCTTTGGGTTAGGGGGAATTGGTGTACTTTTAGGAGCCTTGCTGTGAATCAAAAGAACTCTCACATAAAGTTAATAGATGAAATTTTACTCATTCCTAAGGGAACAAGTGGCCCAATGGGGAACATGTAGTTACTAACCAAGAAAGGTCATAGGAAAATATAAAAAAACATGCATAGGGCGGGAAAACCCCAACCCTTAAGAAATGAGAGCTTCGAGGCTCTGTTGGAAATTGAGCTTCTAGGCTTTGTTGGAAATCGAGCTTCCAAGATCTATGTTAAGTGTGATTTTCCAATCTTGTGTTAAGTAAGAGATTCCAAGCTTTGTGATAAATGTGAGCTATGAGGCTCAAGGAAATTTTAGAGCTACTAGGCTCTATAGAGATTGAGCTATGAGGCTCAAGGAAATTTTAGAGCTACTAGGCTCTATAGAGATTGAGCTATGAGGCTCTAGCGGTAACGTTCCCTAGTTTATTTGGTGGCACCTGAAGAGATAGGTTCAATTTTCTTAATTTGAGTTTTGGGCAAGGGGTTGGATCCTTGTATGTCATTATTGACTTCAAGATCCTAAGGCAGGGTTGAGCGAGGCTGATCATTACCCCTTACCACTACTATTTATAGATAAGTTTTATTGATTGATCATGTTTACAGTTGTTAAAAGCACCCCTTTGTATGTATAATTATTAGTTGCAACTGTAGTGATGACCACATAATGATTTATGTTTCATTGTGTTTAATAAGACTATGACGACTGGCTGTTATGGTAAGCATGGTTTAACCATGGAATTTTCCTCCTTGCTGGTCCCTTGGGGACAGTCGTGGGTTGGCCTTCGTGGTCTGTAACACTCACGGTTTTCTTGGTTCAATTAAATGAACCCATTCGCTGTTGTTTAAGAGATTAAACCTTCGTTTTACAAAATGGGATTCTCGGCTCACTATGATTTTGAGATTTAATTTATTACTGTGTAATATATATATATAGACGTTAATGTTGTAGAGGGTGTAAAAGCCTTACTTTGCAGATCTTGTTTAAAGCCGAGAGGCCTTAAGGAGTTAGACTCTTTCCTTTATTAACTCCATTGTATACTCTGATGTATATTTTGGATATGAAGGGTTTTACCCTATCTTGATA
>LPNX010132066.1:13119-37636 GCA_001517045.1 Pseudotsuga menziesii | reverse complement strand
TGGATAAATTATCTACTACAATCATATTATATAGTAACTAATTTAGACATTATAAAAAGAGAAAATAAATAAGCACGATTAACTTAAAGAAACGGTAAAATTTGAAAGTAATTAAGATTTTATAAATAAAACCTATTTTGATGAAAATGTCAAATATGACTATCATTACCTCCTCGTTTACTAGCAAAGGGGTTATACAGTTTCACCCAAAATTACTTAAAGCATACGTTCATCATTTATATAACTAAAATTATCTAATATATGAATATACAAAATTAAATACATTTTCCATAGAAAAACAGTAATAAATCTGTTTGGTAAAAATAAACTAAGAAAATTTAAGTAAAAAGCTTTCAAATATTCTAACCGAGGAAATATAGTAAAGACTGGAGTTGTATTATTTACCCTTTCCTTTATCTATTGGCTGAAATATTTTCTTAGTAAAAATCAAACTCTGCAACTCTCTCAACATTTTTTTGTTTCTCTTTTAAACAAAACTAAATAAAAATGTGAAGAGGAACCATATTTAATCTTCTCTTAAAATTCTTAGCTATTTATAAATCAATACCAATATTATCGTAGTAATAATATCTCTGTTTAGGTTAATTTAAAAAGAATGGAAAATAACCAACAGATAAATCTCACAGCTTGCTATCATTTTCTAAAACCACAGTATATATATATATATTACTGATTATACATTATATAAACAAGAAGTTTCAGAGTTTAAACAAAATACAAATAGTTTCTAAACCCTAAACTTCATTTATCAAAACATCACTGCAATTTTCATACAAGTTACAACCTAATGGCCTGTACCAAAATAGAAGTCATGGGTTTAAAAACCTGTCCAAAATTACAAACTCTGTAAACCAAGTTACGGCCGAAAAGGCCTTATAAATATTTTATTAATTCATGGCCAAACGGCCTTGCAAATTACACAAGACTAGATTGTAACCATGACTGAGCTGTATTTCTAACTAATCAAATAGTATCAAAGTTAAACCCCATCCAACCATTGTAGGAGAAAACCTCAGGAAAGACCAAGGCTTACCAGGATGGACACGAAACCTGGAATCCCCGCATGGAGTTTTTATGGCATATTCTAGCACAGAGCATCCACTTGAAAGCTTGCACAAGTATAATAAAACACTGAATGAGAAATTTATACAAATGACAAAGCTAATAGCTTATGAACAAGTGTAGAATAGTTATAAAATAGAAACAAAATTTCTCACGTGAAGAACTTGACCTCAACCCCTTACTCGATAACAAGAACAGACCCTAGTCAATAGAAAACTTACACCGAGCAGCGAAGGAAGCACTGCTAAGAAACCCTAATGCGAAATTCCAATTCATCGCCAAGGTAAACAAAAAAATGAGCTCACATTACAGAGTTTTACCACTGCACCAATGCCAAAGGATAGCTCACGCAGAGGCTTGGTGATGGTGACATTCACCACACACCCGCAGAGATAAAGAATGGAAGTAAAATGTTTATACACAGAGTATAGCAAGGAAGTTAAGGACTCTCACACGTAAAGGTAAGCCTTAAGCAGTGCAGGTTCTCGTTTGCAGTAGAAGAGAAACGTTGAAGCCATGAGGCCATAAGCCTGTGGCTTCCTCTCCACAACAGTAGTAAAAGATAGGTAAAATGGGATTTTTTAGGGTTTATGATAGCTTTATAGTGAAAAAATGAAAGTCAAAACCCTATCTAGTGATCACCTACCACGTAGACTTTGATATTTTTGCAAATTGTGGGTTTTGTATTGTAGTTCAAGATCCCAAAGAGTAGCGTGCATACAAGCACGTTTTATAAAACAAAACTATGGTTAAAACCTTGTTCATATCATTCCATACCCTTCATTTTGGTATGCATATTATAACCATTTTCTCCATTATAATAATATTTCAAAAATTATAATATGCATGTTATAATTACTAAAGGAAATAATATTGGAAGTGGTCCATGCCTAAACTCGGGTTTGTTTTTATCAACCATGTAAATGGGCGACAAATTATGTATGGAAACCATTAACCTTGTTAGAATAACAAACATCACCCTATAAGGAACTGTGGAATTTGTAAAAAGACCTTGTAAAGAAACCTAGCACAATATTTTGGTTAAAACACTTGTATGCATAAGCTTGCAACAATAGATAGTTTCATAGCTTAATTTCTTAGTGTAAGTATTCTAACTTAGCTTTGATATAGGGTAATAATAATGTTTACATCATATCTCCGGGAGAGATGAAGTCATGTGAAGGATAGGTTGAATAGATTTTATAGGGAATAATCTTTCATTCCTTACACAAAAAAATAACACTATTATTTATCAATATAATATTCATACTATTATATTTTTACTTGATGAATACCTAAGAACTTAGAAGTCTCTTTCTGTATGACATCTTTAGTCTTATGTCGAATATTACATGACTATACCTATATTTAGTTTTTCCTAGTTTACAGAGCATTTGAATATTGTTGAAACAAATACCCTTGGAATTGCCATAGTATCAAGTAATAAGGTATTAAAGGACCTGTTTTACGATTTAATTTTCACTAGGATTACATACACGACCTAAACTGAAATAGATAGATAAAAGTTAGATGATCAAATTATAGTTGAATCAAAATTGAAGAACAACTGGATTATTTCAGTTTTTCTAAGCACTTATATTTACGAGAAAACTAATTAAAACATAAATATATAGATCAATGATACCTCATTCATTTTGAGAAAAGATGTAAAGTAAATAAATTTAGTAGCATTATATTTTATGCTATTTGAGATAATAATCTCGATCTGGAAACTAGTTACAAAACGTATTAGCTTTATAAGACCTATAAAAGAAGCATCACTTCATTGCATTCGCTAAAAATTTAAGTAAGCCTCGGACTCAACTGAAGTTCCTTCATATTTTCAAAAAATAGTAAAGCAAACTTATCCCTTAAGTAATTAAACAGATGTTTCAATTTGTGTTGTTCCAAATCACAACCTACTAAATCAAATCCTCAACAATGATTTATGCAAGCAAACAATTAAGTATGCAGAACTAGAAATTAACAAAAGAATCAGTTCTAGTTAAGAATCAATAATGAAGAAGGAATGGGAGAGAACTATCCTCGGCCAAAGTCAATGCTAGAACTAAACTTAACTATGTCAAAACTATTAGTTTCCTACAACTCATTCATTGAAAATACCAAAGGAGGCACTATCGAAAGTTCAAAATTTAGTAGCATTTTTTCCAAATCCTTTTTTGTGTCAACTTGGTCATTTTCTCTTCATTGCAAACCACCAACTTGGTAATATTTTCTAAATGTCATGTCCTCTAAATCGTAATGTATTCCAAGCCAAAATCTAGTGTTCAAGTCTCTTTGATTTTTTTTCAAAAGGTCACTTATTCTTTTTCAAGGAAAAATAAATGAAAATTATTATTATAAATCAGTTATGTGATCTAGTTAAATAATAATATTTTTTCCTCGTTCATTATTGAATGTTTTCCAATTAAAAAACTATTGTGCTCAAACCCCATGTTAATCCTAACCAATTCGAGTAACTTAGTATCACCAAGCATATGTTTCAAGTGTCAAAATGTTAGTTTTGATTAGTTCTGCAAAAAATTAATTGGTTCAAACCCAACATCAATACACTTAACAAGTTCTGACCAAACACCATAGTCAACCAAGTCTATGTTTCGAGTATTTCCTTTAAATATCCCATGGGTCTACCTTTGTGCACATCACATTAACAATTCTTAGAAAGGATATTCAATATACAACGTTGTATATATATATATATATATATATATTTTCATGTGGGATATGTCCCATGTATTATAAGTTAGGAGCAACATCGTCAAGTCCCATACACAATAGAGTAAAGCGTTGAGTCTATCAATTGTGCTTATCCAACATTATTGTCATCATGGACTTGCACGAGCTTGTGTCCAAATGTTAAACTTGAGAGATAAGTCATCAAAAACACTCTCACTAAATTCCTTAGCCATAGATCATAGGTCGAATGTTCAAAATGTGAGAATTTATCAAAGCATGAATCTATTTCATTGAAGAAACCTCACGATTAGTTTTGCAAGAATGCAGAGAAGGAGGAAAATATGAGCAGAACACATGAGAAAAAGAAAATCCTTCATGATATTACTGAACAATGATAGCGCAATAAATAATACATCTCTCATAGAGAATTCGAATGCACTAAGGGAAAAATGAGTAGCCTACAAAAGTAGACTTACTAAATATGCAAAAAAACCCATATTGGCAACATGAGATTTCAAACTCAGTCAAGGACCTCACGATTTAGCTAAATCGGATATGGTAGATAATGAGTGATGAAAAATAAGTAATATGATGTATTTTGGATAGGAAAAGATGGAGTATGTGTTGGCTAAAAGGTAGAAATATTTCCAATTCCATAAAGGCGCCATGCTTTATCCTTATCCACTGAAAAGTAGAAAAAAGTAGGAAAAGTTGTGTAAAAGCAGAAAGTTATCTCTTACCATTATAGACTATCATAAAAGAAGGAAGAATATATCTAAGGTATCTCAAGTGGATAATGATGACAATTTGTGAGACAAAAAAGGCAACACGGGTAAAACAACCTAGTCTAACACCTAGGAAATTATAAAAAATGAATAATAACTTATATCCTAAGTCTAAATGGGTTTTTAATATTCTAACACATCTCCTTAATACTAAATTAGAGTGAGTAAAATCTGATCAGGGACCAATGAAAAAGGGCTTATGGTCACCCTATTAAAATTATTATATGCCAATGTAAACTAAGCAAACAAAGAAAACCTCATGGGAACAAAACCCTCCTTTAAGAATGGAAATGAAACACACCAAAAATTGTTGCTCCAAAATCAAGTAGGTGTGATGCTTGATCTTATGTCTAGAGTAATATTCCTCATTTGTATTAGAGGTATGTGACCATCTAAATTAGGAACATGATCAGTTACATGATGGAAAATCCTTACATGTATAACAATTGAAATATACTCATAGGAAATCATGTAAATGATCTTCAAACTTGAATTTTGAAACATGTGATGTTAGAAAAGGTCCAAATGATTATGATATTTAGAATCTGTCACAATAATATTTCTATGTCCTCCATCTTCTGTCCAAATTTGAGAGTATATGCCAATCTTCATCATCCAGTGGAATGGAAACTTGACACTGAGAGTGTGGGAAACTACTCCAAACTATCATTTAACCTCCAAAGAATCCAAAGACACATCAACATGATATAAAAATAGATGCTCTAAATGTTTATATGCTGTAGAAGATGACTAATATACCTTGGAATTCAAACGTGAAGACTTTTGAGAGAACAATGTGTTTTGGAGATCAACTCCAAGAGCTTGTTGATGGTCCAATTTTTTGAATTTTGCACCAATGGTCATAAGATTATAAAAAAATAAAGCTGGATGATTTTGTAGCATTAAATCATCTTGAAAAAAGTGGAACATGTGTCTGATATGTGCCATAGTATTGGAATATTCATGAGCTTCTCCATATTTAGTGAAACTCTGAGAATTGGTGCAAGCAATCATGTAGAAAACATCAAGAAGCATGGGATCAATTGAAGCATTTGAAGTTGCTCCAAAATCTGATATATCCCTATATTTCCATTAGATCATCATCTTGCACACCAAAAAATTAAATGGAAGTAGAGGAATTGAATTCCTCTTCAGCTTCTACACACAATAACTGGCTTCATTTGCTCAGAATTTGAGATAGAAGATTTGTAGGAGAGTGATGACTCAATAAATAGTTATTCAACACTTGCATCTCCATTAGTCACTTCTTCTTCATGATCAACATCACCGGAACAATATAAATTACATTTATCTTTGTCTTCCAATGCAACAGACAATTATTTTTCTTCATTATGTACTTCTTCAGAGGAAGAATTCGAATCAACCAGAATTCTAATAATAGGAACTAACTGTGTTGAGGACTTTTATGCAATTTCTAATTCTTCACGGACAACTTATTTAGAGAATATTTAGGCCAAGACAGTAGTGATATCTGTGAGAAAATATAAATAGGTTTCTCTGATAGGATCGCTCTCCAAATCGATTATCACTTCCTCCTCATCTTGTAATCCAAATATTTTGTCTAGATTTCTCCAAAGCTCACTTGGGAGATTATTTGTATCAATGAGGTAGTGCATGCATGGAGGAATAGACAAACACATAATTTCGAAGGATCTAAAACTGTTAGTAAAAAATGCATCTTTCTCTTCAAAGGATTCTAGTTCTGTAACAATTAAAATAGACATATCAAAGAGATCCAACCTCTTCAAATTCTAAGATATCTTCAATTTCCAAATATAATAGTTTGGAGAATATAGAAGAGGAATTGAATTTGAACACATGAAGTTTTAAATGCATAAAAATATGGAAAACAAAAATACTTAGGAGGAAATTCAATGCTACATATCTTTGATACCATGTGAGAATTTGTAATGGCATGAATCTAGTTCACTGAAGAACCCTCACAATTAGTTTTGCAAGAATGTAGAGAAGGAAGAAAATTTGAGAAAAAACATATGGGGAAAAGAAACTCCATCGTGATATTATTGAACAATGATATTACAATAAATAATATATCTTTGTAGATAATTACATTTCACGAAAAGAAATTCAAGTATCTCACAAAAGTAGGTTTACTAAATATGCAAAAAAACAATAGTGGCACCATCATTTTTCCAACTCAGCCAAGGAATTCATGAATTAGCTAAATCACATACGAAAGATAATAAGTGATGAAAAATAATATCATGGATTTTGGATATAAAAATACAGAGGATGTGCTAACCAAAAAGTAGATAGGTTTCCAAGTCCATAAAGGCACCATGCTTTATTCTTATCCACTAAAAAGTAGAAAAAAGTAGGAAAATCTTTGCAAAAGCAAGAAGTGTGCTCTCAACGTTTTGGACTATCATAAAAGTAGGAATAGTCTATCTAAGGGATCTCAAGTGGATAATGATGACAAGCTGGGAGCCTAAAAGGAAAGATGGGGTTAACAACCTACTCTAACAGCTAGGAACATATAAAAAATGAATAATAATGTTTATCCTATGTCTAGATGGGTTTTCAATATTCTGTCACAAAAGAAGATAGTCTGATTGCATAGGTGTCACCTGAGTTCAAATGTAAAGGAGTTAAAAATACTTCCAACCAACATCATCCTTGCCAGATCTGGAGATAGCCATGCAAATGCACATCCCATAGAAAATTTCTCGAGTGTAAGAATGTTGACACTAGGTGATGAATGCACAAATTTCATTTCTTCATCTTACAAATCCATTACACAAAATAGCTCGCATAAAGGTTAAAGGAGAGCCCCATATATAGAGCGTTAAGGAAAAAATCTTGAACTAAAACTTCAAATGACAAGGAACAGTGCTAAATGTTGGAATGTGCAAGTCTCATGGAAATATTTGAAAGCAAAAATCAAGCACTTCCATATTTGAAAGCAAAAAAACGGTATCAAGATTAGCTTCATATTTCCTGGATACCAATTAAATCATCTCGAGATTGA
The DNA here is from genome assembly GCA_001517045.1 of Pseudotsuga menziesii. NCBI lineage: Eukaryota > Viridiplantae > Streptophyta > Pinopsida > Pinales > Pinaceae > Pseudotsuga > Pseudotsuga menziesii. Next base: position 30,061 of record LPNX010132066.1, on the reverse strand, counting down.
AGATATGATCATGTAAATGCATATTTCTCTAGTCAAAAGGGTAGGTGGCAGATTATAAAATGGTCACAATGCATTTCTCGCATAATCCTAGTAGAGATGATAGTGAGTGTCAAGTAAGGTGGAGTGCCTAATCGCTTAAAGAATTATTCGCATACTAATTTTCTATATTTTAGGCATTGAGTAAACTTTCAAAGGGATAGTTGGAGAACAAGAAATTTCAAAATCACGGTTGGAAGTTTACCAAGAATTTATAGGTTTGGAGAGTGGTTTATGATGTGTTGATAGTTAAAGAAAGTGATCCTAGTTTCTATGCAACTTATTGAAGATTATTTTAGTTTCTTGTTATATTTTAGTTTCTAAAGTTTGTAATTGGGAATTTATTGTAGTTCTATTTCAAGATGGATTTTTAATGTAAAAAGGAGTTCAATCCGAGGGGGTTGGGAATTGAATTATGCGACTTGATAGTCTGATTTTGTATACATAAAATCTGTTTTCAAATGTATGTATTTCATGCCTGAAGACTCCAATAAATGTAATGTTTAGTATGTATTATCTCATGCGCATTTACCTTATTCTTCTTCTTGGATGTGATGTTTATAGTGTAGTATATGTTGTATTTCTAATTTGTAGAATCCATAAATGGTTAATGATTAATTGGGTTTTGATGTAGCTAGTTGATCTCCTTCTTTTGATGGCAACAATGCTTTCTACAAGATCATCTTCTTCTCACGCATCTTGCATGCCTTTGCATGGATTAAAGCATTTTTTCATCCATAATGGTTCCCAATATAGTTCCTTCCTGTTCGTTTGTGCCATTCCCCCACACATTGACTTTGGTTCACAGGATTTGGTGGTTAATCAATAATTTTACTTTCAAGATATGTTGCAAAAGGGAAATAACACACCTTGTTATGGATTCTAGAATCTCCCTCCTTATCTATTCTACTAAATCACAACGTTGAAGAGAAATCCCTTTTTTATCACTCTCATCTGTTGGTGTGGAGATTTAATGGCTTGTGGGCATGGGTTGTCGATTTACAGAAATGGGTTATCAGCTCTTGGACACCCCTAATGAAGGAGGAGACTTTTAATAACCCTTGTGAAAATGGTTTTTTTGTTATTGAATTTGACGTTCAAGAAGATAGGGATTTGATGGAGTCATATTGGATCCTTGGTTCTCGGGAAGCTCCGGTTTATGCTTGAAGCTATGGATTCCCACCTTTGGTCCTCTAATGGATTCACTTGCCTCAGCTCATGTATGAATCATGATTTTGAATATGTCGTTGCATTTCTTGTGTAAACCCTCCCTTAAATCCATTAGGAATGCTCTTTGCAAGTTCTTCTTTTGCATCCTAGAAACTTTGAATCAGTATTATACTACCATTGCAAGGATTTGTCTAGAAGTGGATTTCGGATAAAGGATGTCCGAGTAAAATAAACCTTAATGAAAGAAATTTCTCATAGACCCAAAAACTTGACTATGAACAAGTTATTTTTAAATGGAGAAGTCTTTTCACCATATACACAATAAAATATGAGTTATAAACCTAGATATAAAAAATTAAAACAATCATAATTAACTTATATAAAATATTTAAAAATAATAATAGAATAAAACTAAAATAAACATGATCATACTTAAACATTTAAAATTGTGCCGTTCAAAATGAGCTCAACATATTTAGAGGATTTATTGAACATGAATATTTTAAACTGCATTGAATGTGCATTAAAACAAAATAATGCAAGAAGGCGTGCATGCTGTGCTTTATTCCCTGCTGTTACAACAAGTGCTGCTATTGTTCCAACAAGTGCAGCTGCTGCTGCATGGAGAAGGCGTTCGCTCTGGTTCTTCGCAGATGCTCTTCCACCAAACTCTCTCGCATGGAGAAGGTGGCGTTGGTTATACTTGGATTCACATTTCTGAGATGTGGATGGAAGTGATGCTGATGCCCTGCATTTCTATTCCGTGGCTGCGCTGAAGGCCTCTTGTTGTTGTTAATGTTCATGTGTTCCATTTTCTCTTCTAATTCTACTGTGACCGTGGAAGATGCTCCCTCCTCCATTGAATCGGGTAGATGTAAAGATGATCCCTCCATTCAACCCAGATGCAAAGATGACAGTCCCTCCTCCATTGAACATGCTAGATGCAAAGATGGTTCTTCCTCCTTTATTGAACATGCATTGGCAGCAACAACATTACTAGAGGTCGTGGTCATAGCCGGGGCGTTCAAGGTGGGCCTTACAGGTAGATCAGGTTGTAGTCGTTGTTGTGGTGTGATGGAGAAGGCGTGCATACTGTGCTTTATTCGCTGCTGTTCCAACAAGTGCTGCTGTAGCTCCAACAAGTGCCGCTGCTACTGTTCAAACAAGTGCCGCAGCCGCTGTTCAAAGAAGTGGCGCTGCTGTTCCAACAAGTGCAGGGGCTATTGTTCAGGCTCAAGCTGTTGTTCGGATTGAGACACACACGCATTGGCAGCAACATCATTACTAGAGGTCGTGGTCGTAGCAGAGGCGTTCATGGCTGGCATTACAGGTAGATCAAGTCGTAGTCGTGGTTGTGTTGTGGTGGAGAAGGGGGGCATGCTGTGCTTTATTCACAGCTGTTCCAACAAGTGCCGCTGCTGCTGCATGGAGAAGGCATTAGCTCTGGTTCTTCGTAGATGCTCTTCCAACAAACTCTCTCACATGGAGAAGGTGGCGTTGGTTATACTTGGATTCACATTTCTAAGATGTGGATGTAAGTGATGCTGATGCCCTGCATTTCTATTTCGTGGCTGCGCTGAAGGCCTCTTGTTTTCGTTGTTAATGTTCAGGAGTTCCATTTGCTTTTCTAATTCTACTGCGACGGTGGAAGATGCTCCCTCCTCCATTGAATCGGCTAGATGTAAAGATGATCCCTCCATAGAACCCAGATGCAAAGATGACAGTCCCTCGTCCATTGAACAGGCCAGATGGAAAGATGGTTTTTTCTCCATTCAACCCAGATGCAAAGATAGTCCCTCCTCCATTGAACAGGCCAGATACGAAGATGGTCCCTCCTCCAATGAACCAGCCAGATTAACCAAAGATGTCGATGATGTCTGTCTAGATTCCACAGATTGATTTCCCTTCTTATCACTTCTTCCGCTTGAGACCTAATACAATTCTTGTCTCTATTTGCTCCGCTTTCAGCTTGCAGTCCAATTTTCTTACCGATGCCTTAAATATATATCTTTAAGCTATGGCCAGAGTAACCTTGGAGTGAGGGGCGGTTAGCTTAATCCACAAATGAAGGCACAAATTAGGTGGATTTTAGTATTATTATTATTTTTAGATAACAAATAACTGTTCCAACCATCATATTTGACCTAAATTGAATTTTGAGTAAAGCTTTTTAGTCATGCAAAAGTTCTTTATGAAACTTTTTCCTAATGGTTTTAGCCCATTTTAAAATACCATCAATCTTAACTTCCTTGAGTTGCTAGATACGGTCAACAAGTGTTTTCTTGTTTCTTTAAAAAAAAAATTGGACTCCAAACAAAATTATTAAAATTAATAAACTTAATAATCAAATTTGACCATCTTAATATTTATTGATATTTTATAATTATTTAAATTAATAAACTAATAATGAAACTTGACTAGACTAAAATGTTTAATGTATGGTTACAAATTGTCATTGGGTATTAGTTTCAAATAATTAATAAAACTAATTTTTTGGGTGTAATGGTTACCTCCCTCCTAGGGGGGTTTACCCTTCTAGTTGAAGAAGACCTAAGCCCACCACCATTTCCGGCAAGACTAATTTGTAGGGGAAATTCTTGGGTAAGATATATAGTTGTAGGCTTGCCACCTATATATTATTTGTATGCATGAGGAAAACAAACCATCATCCCCAACTTATCCTACATCCTTAACTTATCTTTTATATATCTGAAGGTGTAAAAGTCAAACTCACTTACTAACTACCTAAAAATTGAAAAAAAAAGTAAATGGACATAGAACTTTATTTCACTTGAAACTTTTTTGGGTTTCTCAACCTATTAACTTACTCCCTTAAAAATCTGGTTGGTCCACTTATTAACTTACTCCTATAAAAATTAAGTTTGTCCACTTATTAACTTATTCCCATAAAAATTAATTTTTATCAAAATTTTCAATAGCCTTCAAACTAAAAGTCATTTCTACTTTAAGAAGGGAAAGATGTTTCAAAATGCTTTGGGTTAGGGGGCATGCTTCCCTCAACCATACCAAATACAATTATCACATAGCTAAATGTGTGTTATATAATTGAGAAGATCTCTAATATGGTTGAGTAAGTCAAACCTAACTAAATAAATAAGTAGAATCCATAGGGACTTAGAAATAGAGTGTTTCAGGTAGTCATTAGGGAGAGTTTATCTTGAAAACACCTCTCAGTAGAATATTTTATTAATGTTTTTTTAAGAAATCAAAATGGTGAAAATTGGATACTTTTTATTTCCACATGATCCATCTAAATAATAATAATAATAATATGATTTTAAGGCCAATGTGTATGAGACCATTTGTTTGTGGGATAAGGGACCCTCAACAAAATTATTGTTTGAGGTTTCAATTTATTGATGTGAATTTTCACTATGGACCATTGATTTTAGTTTGGTCAAAGTTTGGAAAAATGAGTAAATGAGTGTGGAACTTTAAATCACCTTTCAATTTAATTATTGTGAAGGACTTGTAAACAACAGTAACTTTTCTTGTTAAGTTTATGACCTTGATGAAATAAAACAACAATGTCAATAGATAGTTATTTAATACTTTTAATAGAATTGGTGTACTTTTAGGAGCCTTGCTGTGAATCAAAAGAACTCCCACATAAAGTTAATAGATGAAATTTTACTCATTCCTAAGGGAACAAGTGGCCCAATGGGGAACATGTAGTTACTAACCAAGAAAGGTCATAGGAAAATATAAAAAAACATGCATAGGGTGGGAAAACCCCAACCCTTAAGAAATGAGAGCTTCGAGGCTCTGTTGGAAATTGAGCTTCTAGGCTTTGTTAGAAATCGAGCTTCCAAGATCTGTGTTAAGTGTGATCTTCCAATCTTGTGTTACGTAAGAGATTCCAAGCTTTGTGATAAATTTGAGCTATGAGGCTCAAGGAAATTTTAGAGCTACTAGGCTCTATAGAGATTGAGCTATGAGGCTCTAGCGATAACGTTCCCTAGTTTATTTGGTGGCACTTGAAGAGAAAGGTTCAAATTTCTTAATTTGAGTTTTGGGCAAGGGGATGGATCCTTGTATGTCATTATTGACTTCAAGATCCTAAGGCAGGGTTGAGCGAGGCTGATCATTACCCATTACCACTACTATTTATAGATAAGTTTTATTGATTGATCATGTTTACAGTTGTTAAAAGCACCCCTTTGTATGTATAATTATTAGTTGCAACTGTAATGACAACCACATAATGATTTATGTTTCATTGTGTTTAATAAGACCGCGACGACTGGCTGTTACGGTAAGCCTCGTTTAACCATGGAATTTTCCTCCTTGTTGGTCCCTTGGGGACATTCGTGGGTTGGCCTTCGTGGTCTGTAACCCTCGCGGTTTTCTTGGTTCAATTAAATGAACCCGTTCGCTGTTGTTTAAGAGATTAAACCTTCGTTTTACAAAATGGGATTCTCGGCTGACTAGGATTTTGAGCTTTAATTTATTACTCTGTAATATATATAGACGTTAATGTTGTACAGGGTGTAAAAGCCTTAATTTGCAGATCTTGTTTAAAGCCGAGAGGCCTTAAGGAGTTAGACTCTTTCCTTTATTAACTCCATTGTATACTCTGATGTATATTTTGGATTTGAAGGGTTTTACCCTATCTTGACAGTATTTAAAAATATTTACACCTTCTTTATTTATCTTGTAACTTATGTGGCTCTAGTGTAAATTGTTTTGATTATTATTTCTAAAGTGTAAAGATTGGTTGAGCTCGATAGGTTGAGCATTCCGTCGCTCTGTGGGATAATTCCTGTGCGTTATTATACTTGATTTTTACTTGTAATAATATATTTTTTTATCTTCAAAATAAACTAGGGTTACTGTACACGGTTTTTATAATAATTTATTTTATTACAAAGAATTATGAAAGGTTCTTTTATAATTTATTTTTAAGCTTCGGAGGTATAAAGACTCTATGTTTTTACTGATTTATTTAGGTATCTGCTAGATACAGCTTGAGTACAGAGATTATACTTGTTTACTGTGTACTATAATGGAATATAACATTGCTTAATTCATATTAATATTGTTCTTATAAGAACTTATTTATTACCTTTATTCTTTGTTTATTTATAATCATAAAATAAATTAGTATTATATTACTGTGTTTTTACTGTACTCTATACTTTACAGAAATACTCTCTGTATTTTATATTATCTTGATTATGTTACAAGTTTATTATTTATAAAATAAAAGCAAAAGAACTAAGTACTACATTTGTTGACAGCTTAAAAGTATAGGTTAGCAATTATAGAATTTGTTATGCTTAACTAAATAAAACCAAATAGATGAATAATATACATTACTATCCGTAAGTAAAATTTGAAATAGACTATGTGTAGAAGTAAATCAATATTCTAGCTATTCTTTCTTTCAATTTGATTTCTTTATACATGCAATAGTTAATTAACCTAAACTGTAAAGAAATAAACTATAGAGTGGTAAAGCATTTCTAATTAGCTTTACCCTACTCTAGTTTTACTATTGTGCTCTTCTCTTGAATTCAAATAAGCAATAAAAATGACTGAAAGTAACTATTTTATCAAAAACTGTTTTATCTACCCTTTCATACTATTGTCAGTAAATAATATGACTTCTTTCTTTGTTCCAATAGACTGATAGTTTCAGTACAGGTTAATACTACTCCTGATACAAAAGATATTTCTTCTGATAACAACACAAAGAAAATACTCTATAATGCCATTAACATTCTATTTTGTACTTTCATCATACTATCTTATTTATAATTTCACCCCTGTGCTGGAGTACGGTCTGGATCACTCCAGATGAGGAAAAACACAGGTGGGGTTTTATTTCTCATCAAAAGGATTTCTTTTACTAAACAAACTAAGAACAATTTCATTACTAAACCATCTAAATCTTTACATCATATGCTACAAACATAACATTCAGCCATACATAGATATTAAAACAAAGATTATTAGATGGCAGAACCTGTTCTTAAGCTTGGATGACAACAGCAATGGGAGGCCGTTCCTCCCTACCAACTCCTGGAGAGCGCTCAAACAACGACTCCTCAGGACCCCCGAGCTTGCTCTGGTCTCCCTGTTTGGAACTAGGTGCAGCAATAATCAAGTACCAGTATTCAGACTCAATACAAACGCTGAACTTATCAGTAAGTTCTCTCAGCTAACAAGTTGTATCAGACCAAGTTACTGCAGAATATCTCTCCAAACACCTTCCTTACTATTTTCCCTTTTTCCCCAATGAATTCCTTGAATAGCATTCCTCCTGAATGATTCTTCTCTAGAAAATATCTGAGCAACCTCAGCTCTATTTATTGGGTACTTTTAAAAGATTGTCTTGGTCTTTTTGGGTTAGTTGTCATTTATTGAGCCACCTGCTCTGATCCCACTTTCTTTGGGGATCATGACCCCAAATGTAGGGAAGTTGCCACCTGCAACATAGGAAGTGTTTGAGGATGTTGCCACTTGTCTTTTGCCCTCCACCTAGTTCCTTCCACCAGTTTGACCAGTAACACTCTTATTAACAGCTCTACCATGCTGTTGTCTCCACTTTTTATTTATTAATAATAAAATATTCAGAATTACATTCCACTTCTTTTTACTCTAGTGAGTCATCAGTTCCTACTTAGCATTAACTTTAACGTAATTTCTTAGGAAATCAAATTAAACAATTAACATTATTTTACAAAATTGGGGTATGTGACATGTTTCAGGAGGCAACTTCCCTATTTTTGTGGTCATGTTCCCCAAGAAAGTGGAGCAAGAGCATGTGGCTCATTAAGTGAAAACTGACCCAAAAGACCTAGGCATGCTAATAAAACTTCCCATTGAAGACAACTGAGGTTACTGATTCTTCACTAGTGAAAATTCTAAGTGAATTTAGTGCACAAGGAGATTCGATGGAGGGGACTAGCCTAGAAGTTTGTTTTGAGTGAAACGTGTTGAAGATATGAACTAGTGCAACTATTTTAAGCCGAGTTCATACTGTTGCAAGCAGAACATATTTACTATTGAATACTCAGTAGAGTTGCAGAGGGTCCTGAGGTTTGCATTTCAGCTATCTCCGGGAGTTGGTTGGGAGGAACAAGTTCCTTAAGCTATTGCAACCTCTTCTACATTTCCAAGTTCTATATGATTTATCGAGTTTCTAATTGCATATTCAGGATCAAGAAGGATTGAATCTAAGAAATAATGTGTTATGCTTCTTTCTTCTGTTATTAGGATTAGTTAATGAAATCTTTTACTGTGAAAAGATATTCAAATGTTTGATTAGATATAGATCAGGATAAATGATTAGAAGAATTTCCAATTTTTCCACACCTTTTTAAAGCTAGTACTCTAGTAGAGTAGGTAAGATTAAATTCTGATAAAGAATCGAATGAAGTATACTTGAGTTTGTTTATTTCCCTTCTATATATTTCATAAGGGTTAATCATAAGTATGTTTTTCCTTTCTATTTCAGATGTTTTCCTTAGACTGAGTACAATGTCATAACATAAACAAATCTGTCTCTAGGAAAGATTTAAAAATATACATATACTTACTGTGTGCACTTATTTACACAATGGATGAATTATCTACTACAATCATATTATATAGTAACTATTTTAGACATTATAAAAAGAGAAAATAAATAAGCACGATTAACTTAAAGAAACGGTAAAATTTAAAAGTAATTAAGATTTTATAAATAAAACCTATTTTGATGAAAATGTCAAATATGACTATCATTACCTCCTCTTTTACTAGCAAAGGGGTTATACAGTTTCACCGGAAATGACTTAAAGCATACGTTCATCATTTATATAACTAAAATTATCTAATATATGAATATACAAAATTAAATACATTTTCCATAGAAAAACAGTAATAAAATTGTTTGGTAAAAATAAACTAAGAAAATTTAAGTAAAAACCTTTCAAATATTCCTTTATCTATTGGCTGAAATATTTTCTTAGTAAAAATCAAGCTCTGCAACTCTCTCAACATGTTTTTGTTTCTCTTTTAAAGAAAACTAAATAAAAATGTGAAAAGGAACCATATTAAAAGTTCTCTTAAAATTCTTAGCTATTTATACATCAATACCAATATTATCGTAGTAATAATATCTCTATTTAGGTTAATTTAAAAAGAATGGAAAATAACCAACAGATAAATCTCACAGCTTGCTATCATTTTCTAAAACCACAGTATATATATATTACTGATTATACATTATATAAACAAGAAGTTTCAGAGTTTAAACAAAATACAAACAGTTTCTAAACCCTAAACTTCATTTATAGAAGTCATGGCTTTAAACAGTTGTCCAAAATTACAAACTCTGTAAACCAAGTTACGGCCGAAAAGGCCTTATAAATATTTTATTAATTCATGGCCAAACGGGCTTCCAAATTACACAAGACTAGATTGTAACCACGACTGAGCTGTATTTCTAACTAATCAAATAGTATCAAAGTTAAACCCCATCCAACCATTGTAGGAGAAAACCTGAGGAAAGACCAAGGCTTACCAGGATGGACACGAAGCCTGGAATCCCCGCGTGGAGTTTTTATGGCATATTCTAGCACAGAGCATCCACTTGAAAGCTTGCACAAGTATAATAATACACTGAATGAGAAATTTATAAAAATGACAAAGCTAATAGCTTATGAACAAGTGTAGAATAGTTATAAAATAGAAACAAAATTTCTCATGTGAAGAACTTGACCTCGACCCCTTACTCGATAACAAGAACAGACCCTAGTCAACAGAAAACTTACGCCGAGCAGTGAAGGAAGCACTGCTAGGAAACCCTAATGCGAAATTCCAATCCAGCGCCAAGGTAAACAAAAAAATGACTCACATTACAGAGTTTTACCACTGCGCCAGTGCCAAAGGATAGCTCACGCAGAGGCTTGGTGATGGTGACATTGACCACACACCCGCAGAGATAAAGAATGGAAGTAAAACGTTCATACACAGAGTATAGCAAGGAAGTTAAGGACTGTCACAGGTAAAGGTAAGCCATAAGCAGTGCAGGTTCTCGTTTGCAACAGAAGAGAAATGGTGAAGCCATGAGGCCATAAGCCTACGGCTTCCTCTCCACGACAGTAGTAAAAGATAGGTAAAATGCGATTTTTTAGGGTTTAGGATAGCTTTATAGTGAAAATACGAAAGTCAAAACCCTATCTAGTGATCACCTACCACGTAGCCTTTGATATTTTTGCAAATTGTGGGTTTTGTATTGTAGTTCAAGATCCCAAAGAGCAGCGTGCATACAAGCACGTTTTATAAAAAAAAACTATGGTTAAAACCTTGTTCATATCATTCCATACCTTTCATTTTAGTATGCATATTATAACCATTTTCTCCATTATAATAATATTTCAAAAATTACAATATGCATGTTATAATTCCTAAAGGAAATAATATTGGAAGTGGTCCATGCCTAAACTCGGGTTTGTTTTTATCAACCATGTAAATGGGCGAGAACTTATGTATGGAAACCATTAACCTTGTTAGAATAACAAATATCACCCTATAAGGAACTGTGGAATTTGTAAAAAGACCTTGTAAAGAAACCTAGCGCAATATTTTGGTTAAAACACTTATGTGCATAAGCTTGCAACAATAGATAGTTTCATAGCTTATTTTCTTAGTGTAAGTATTCTAAATTAGCTTTGATATAGGGTGATAATAATGTTTACATCATATCTTCGGGAGAGATGAAGTCATGTGAAGGATAGGTTGAATAGATTTTATAGGGAATAATCTTTCATTCCTTACACAAAAAAATAACACTATTATTTATCAGTATAATATTCATACTATTATATTTTTACTTGATGAATACCTAAGAACTTAGAAGTCTGTTTCTGTATGACATCTTTAGTCTTATGTCGAATATTACATGACTATACCTATATTTAGTTTTTCCTAGTTTACATAGCATTTGAATATTGTTGAAACAAATACCCCTGGAATTGCCATAGTATCAAGTAATAAGGTATTAAAGGACCTGTTTTACGATTTACTTTTCACTAGGATTACATACACGACCTAAACTGAAATAGATGGATAAAAGTTAGATGATCAAATTATAGTTGAATCAAAATTGAAGAACAACTGGATTATTTCAGTTTTTCTAAGCACTTATATTTACGAGAAAACTAATCAAAACATAAATATATAGATCAATGATACCTCATTCATTTTGATAAAAGTTTTAAAGTAAATAAATTTACTAGCATTATATTTTATGCTAGTTGAGATAATAATCTCGATCTGGAAACTGGTTACAAAACGTATTACCTTTATAAGACCTGTAAAAGAAGCATCACTTCACTGCATTCGCTAAAAATCTAAGTAAGCCTCAGACTCAACTGAAGTTCCTTCATATTTTCACAAAATAGTAAAGCAAACTTATCCTTTAAGTAATTAAACATATGTTTCAATTCGTGTTGTTCCAAATCACAACCTACTAAATCAAATCCTCAACAATGATTTATGCAAGCAAACAATTAAGTATGCAGAACTAGAAATTAACAAAAGAATCAGTTCTAATTAAGAATCAATAATGAAGAAGGAATGGGAGAGAACTATCCTCGGCCAGAGTCAATGCTAGAACTAAACTTAACTATGTCAAAACTATTAGTTTCCTACAACTCATTCATTGAAAATACCAAAGGAGGCACTATCGAAAGTTCAAAATTTAGTAGCATTTTTTCCAAATCCTTTTTTGTGTCAACTTGGTCATTTTCTCTTCATTGCAAACCACCAACTTGGTAAAAGTTTCTAAATGTCATGTCCTCTAAATCATAATGTATTCCAAGCCAAAGTCTAGTGTTCAAGTCTCTTTGATTTTTTTTGAAAAGGTCACTTATTCTTTTTCAAGGAAAAATAAATGAAATTTATTATTATAAATCAGTTATGTGATCTAGTTAAATAATAATATTTTTTCCTCGTTCATTATTGAATGTTTTCCAGTTAAAAAACTATTGTGCTCAAACCCCATGTTAATCCTAACCAATGCCATAGCTCATAGGTCGAATGTTCAAAATGTGATAACTTATCAAAGCATGAATCTATTTCATTGAAGAAACCTCACGATTAGTTTTGCAAGAATGCAGAGAAGGAGGAAAATATGAGAAGAACACATGAGAAAAAGAAAATCCTTCATGATATTACTGAACAATGATAGCTCAATAAATAATACATCTCTCATAGAGAATTCGAATGCACTAAGGGAAAAATGAGTAGCTTACAAAAGTAGACTTACTAAATATGCAAAAAAACCCATATTGGCAACATCAGATTTCAAACTCAGTCAAGGACCTCACGATTTAGCTAAATCGGATATGGTAGATAATGAGTGTTGAAAATTAAGTAATATGATGTATTTTGGATAGGAAAATATGGAGTATGTGTTGGCTAAAAGGTAGAAATATTTCCAATTCCATAAAGACGCCATGCTTTATCCTTATCCACTAAAAAGTAGAAAAAAGTAGGAAAAGTTGCGTAAAAACACAAAGTTATCTCTTACCATTCTATACTATCATAAAAGAAGGAAGAATATATCTAAGGTCTCTCAAGTGGATAATGATGTCAATTTGTGAGACAAAAAAGGCAACACGGGGAAATTATAAAAAATGAATAATAACTTATATCCTAGGTCTAAATCGGCTTTTAATATTGTAAAACATCTCCTCAATACTAAATAAGAGTGAGTAAAATCTGATTAGGGACCAATGAAAAAAAGGCTTATGGTCACCCTATTAAAATTATTATATGCCAATGTAAACTAAGCAAACAAAGAAAACCTCATGGGAACAAAACTCTCCTTCAAGAATGGAAATGAAACACACCAAAAGTTGTTGCTCCAAAATCAAGTAGGTGTGATGCTTGATCTTATGTCTAGAGTAATATTCCTCATTTGTATTAGAGGTATGTGACCATCTAAATTAGGAACATGATCAGTTACATGATGGAAAATGCTTACATGTATAACAATTGAAATATACTCATAGGAAATCATGTAAATGATCTTCAAACTTGAATTTTGAAACATGTGATGTTAGAAAAGGTCCAAATGAGAATTTATGATATTTAGAATCTATCACAATAATATTTATATGTCCTCCATCTTCTGTCCAAATTTGAGAGTATATGCCAATCTTCATCATGCAGTGGAATGGAAACTTGACACTTAGAGTGTGGGAAACTACTCCAAACTATCATGCAACCTCCAAAGAATCCAAAGACACATCAACATGATATAAAAATAGAGGATCTGAATGTTTATATGCTGTAGAAGATGACTAATATACCTCGGAATTCAAACGTGAAGACTTTTGAGAGAACAATGTGTTTTGGAGATCAAACCCAAGAGCTTGTTGATGGTCCAATTTTTTGAATTTTGCACCAATGGTGATAAGATTATAAAAAAATAAAGCTGGATCATTTTGTAGCATTAAATCATCTCGAAAAAAGTGGAACATGTGTCTGATATGTGCCATAGTATTGGAATATTCATGAGCTTCTCCATATTTAGTGTAACTCTGAGAATTGGTGCAAGCAATCATGTAGAAAACCTCAAGAAGCATGGGATCAATTGAAGCATTTGAAGTTGCTACAAAATCTGATATATCCTCCTATATTTCCATTAGATCATCATCTTGCACACCAAAAAATTAATTGGAAGTAGAGGAATTGAATTCCTCTTTAGCTTCTACACACAATAACTGGCTTCATTTGCTCAGAATTTGAGATAGAAGATTTGTAGGGGAGTGATGACTCAATAAATAGTTATTCAACACTTGCATCTCCATTAGTCACTTCTTCTTCATGATCAACATCATCGGAACAATATAAATTATATTTATCTTTGTCTTCCAATGCAACAGACAAATATTTTTCTTCAATATGTACTTCTTCAGAGGAAGAATTCCAATCAACGAGAATTCTAATAATAGGAACTAACTGTGTTGAGGACTTTTATGCAATTTCTAATTCTTCACAGACAACTTATTCAGAGAATATTTAGGCCAAGACAGTAGTGATATCTGTGAAAAAATATAAGGAGGTTTCTTTGATAGGATCGCTCTCCAAATGGATTATCACTTCCTCCTCATCTTGTAATCCAAATGTTTTGTCTAGATTTCTCCAAAGCTCACTTGGGAGATTATTTGTATCAATGAGGTAGTGCATGCATGGAGGAATAGACAAACACATAATTCCAAAGGATCTAAAACTGTTAGTCAAAAATGCATCTTTCTCTTCAAAGGATTCTGGTTCTGTAGCAATTCCAATAGACATATCAAAGAGATCCAACCTCTTGAAATGCTATGATATCTTCAATTTCCAAATATAATAGTTTGGAGAATATCGAAGAGGAATTGAATTTGAACCCATGAAGTTGTAAATGCATAAAAATATGGAAAACAAAAATACTTAGGAGGAAATTCAATGCTACATATCTTTGATACCATGTGAGAATTTGTAATGGCATGAATCTAGTTCACTGAAGAAACCTCACAATTAGTTTTGCAAGAATGTAGAGAAGGAAGAAAATTTGAGCAAAACATATGGGGAAAAGAAACTCCATCGTGATATTATTGAACAATGATATTACAATAAATAATATATCTTTGATAGATAATTACAATGCACGAAAAGAAATTCAAGTATCTCACAAAAGTAGGTTTACTAAATATGCAAAAAAACAATAGTGGCAACATCATCTTTCCAACTCAGCCAAGGAATTCATGAATTAGCTAAATCACATACGAAAGCTAATAAGTGATGAAAAATAATATCATGGATTTTGGATAGAAAAATACAGAGGATGTGCTAACCAAAAAGTAGACAAGTTTCCAAGTCCATAAAGGCACCATGCTTTATTCTTATCCACTAAAAAGTAGAAAAAAGTAGGAAAAGCTTTGCAGAAGCAAGAAGTGCGCTCTTAACATTTTGGACTATCATAAAAGTAGGAATAGTCTATCTAAGGGATATCAAGTGGATAATGATGACAAGTTGGGAGCCTAAAAGGAAACATGGGGTTAACAACCTAGTCTAATAGCTAGGAACATATAAAAAATGAATAATAATGTATATCCTATGTCTAGATGGGTTTTCAATATTCTGTCACAAAAGAAGATAGCCTGATTGCATAGGTGTCACCTGAGTTCAAATGTAAAGGAGTTAAACATACTTCCAACCAACATCATCCTTGCAAGATCTGGAGATAGCCATGCAAATGCACATCCCATAGAAAATTTCTCGAGCGTAAGAATGTTGACACGAGGTGATGAATGCACAAATTTCATTTCTTCATCTTACAAATCCATTACACAAAATAGCTCACATAAAGGTCAAAGGAGAGCCCCATATATAGAGCGTAAAGGAAAAAATCTCGGACTGAAACTTCAAATCACAAGGAACAGAGCTAAATGTTGGAATGTGCAAGTCTCATGGAAATATTTGAAAGCAAAAATCAAGCAAATCCATATTTGAAAGCAAAAAAACGGTATCAAGATTAGCTTCATATTTCCTGGATACCAATTAAATCATCTCAAGATTGAAGATATGATCATGTAAATGCATATTTCTCTAGTCAAAAGGGTAGGTGGCAGATTATAAAATGGTCACAATGCATTTCTTGCATAATCCTAGTAGAGATGATAGT
The DNA here is from genome assembly GCA_001517045.1 of Pseudotsuga menziesii. Lineage (NCBI taxonomy): Eukaryota > Viridiplantae > Streptophyta > Pinopsida > Pinales > Pinaceae > Pseudotsuga > Pseudotsuga menziesii. The sequence goes on along the minus strand of LPNX010132066.1, from coordinate 14,169 downwards.
GAGTGTCAAGTAAGGTGGAGTGCCTAATCGTTTAAAGAATTATTCGCATTGAGTAAAATTTCAAAGGGATAGTTGGAGAACAAGAAATTTCAAAATCACGGTTGGAAGTTTACCAAGAATTTATAGGTTTGGAGAGCGGTTTATGATGTGTTGATAGTTAAACAAAGTGATCCTAGTTTCTATGCAACTTATTGAAGATTATTTTAGTTTCTTGTTCTATTTTAGTTTCTAAAGTTTGTAATAGGGAATTTATTGTAGTTCTATTTCAAGATGGATTTTTAATGTAAAAAGGAGTTCAATCCAAGGGGGTTGGGAATTGAATTATGCGACTTGATAGTCTGATTTTGTATACAGAAAATCTGTTTTCAAATGTATGTATTATCTCATGCGCATTTACCTTATTATTCTTCTTGGATGTGATGTTTATAGTGTAGTATACGTTGTAGTTCTAAGTTGTAGAATCCATAAATGGTTAATGATTAATAGGATTTTGATGTAGCTAGTTGATCTCCTTCTTTTGATGGCACCAATGCTTTCTACAAGCTCATCTTCTTCTCATGCATCTTGCATGCCTTTGCATGGATTAAAGCATTATTTTCATCCATAATGGTTCCCAATATAGTTCCTTCCTGTTCGTTTGTGCCATTCCCCCACACATTGACTTTGGTTCACAGGATTTGGTGGTTAATCAATAATTTTACTTTCAAGATATGTTGCAAAAGGGAAATACCACACCTTATTATGGATTCTAGAATCTCCCTCCTTATCTATTCTACTAAATCACAACGTTGAAGAGAAATACCTTTTTTATCACTCTCATCTGTTGGTGTGGAGATTTAATGGCTTGTGGGCATGGGTTGTCGATTTACAGAAATGGGTTATCAGCTCTTGGACGCCCCTAATGAAGGACGAGACTTTTAATAACCCTTGTGAAAATGGTTTTCTTGATATTGAATTTGACGTTCAAGAAGATAGTGATTTGATGGAGTCATATTGGATCCTTGGTTCTGGGGAAGCTCCGTTTTATGCTTCAAGCTATGGATTCCCACC
>LPNX010132066.1:0-12810 GCA_001517045.1 Pseudotsuga menziesii | reverse complement strand
TATAAAATATTTAAAAATAATAATAGAATAAAACTAAAATAAACATGATCATACTTAAACATTTAAAATTGTACCATTCAAAATGAGCTCAACATATTTAGCGGATTTATTGAACATGAATATTTTAAACTGCATTGAATGTGCATTAAAACAAAATAATGCAAGAATAATATATCAATTAATCAATGAGCGTAAAATTAGAAAATAACAAAATTATCTCTAGGTAGGAAAATAATCCAATCCGAAAACAATAAAATAACCTTTTGAAAAATAGTAGGTAATAAAATTATTACCGGAAAACAATTTGAATCAACACAGTTAGAAATAAATTACCAGCATTGACAAGGAAACTATTATGGATTCTAGAAGATCCCTTCTTGTCTATTCCATTAGATCCCAACCTTGAAGAGAAAGGCCCTTTTTATCACTTCCATCTGTTGGTGTGGAGATTTAATGGCTTATGGGCATGGCTTCTTGATATACAAAAATGGGAAATGGGTTATTAGTTCTTGGACGTCCCTAAGGAAGGAAGAGACTTTTAATAACCCTTGTGAAAATGTGTTTTTTGTTATTGAATTTGACCTTCATGAAGATAGGGATTTGATCTTGAGATTGTGTTTTTGGTTCTAGCTCGGGTTTATGCATGAAGCTATGGATTTCCACCTTTGATCCTGTAATCGATTCACTTGCTTGATACCCACCTTTGATCCTGCCATTTGGAATTCTCATGACACGTTCCACTTTTGCATCATAGAAACTTTGAATGAGTATTATACTACCATTGCAAGGATTTGTCTAGAAATGAATTTTGATAAAGGCTTTCCCACTAAAATAAACCTCAATGGAAGAAATTTCTGGAATCTAATAACCTCTTTCCCAAAAAATAATCACAAACCCAAGTGGTGAGAGGTTAAACAAAGATGGAATTAATTTATCTATGCAAAACAAACCCCAAATCAACATTATGCTAAAGCAGACTCAGAATCCATCCAAGAAGAAATTAGTACACCTCATAGCACCAATGATTCCATGAAGGACCAAGAACAACACAAAAGTTTCAGTCATTGAACGACAAGGTTAGAGTTTTCAAGTCCTAAGAAAGAAACAAAGGAATGTTAATTTAGCAAGAACCATTTCACCCTGCATGTCTGGAAGAGATAATCTTCAAGCTATTCATAAAAAATACCAAGGGTATTGCTAATACAATGGCACACTAAATCTACATATCTTTAAGAAAAACTACAAGTAATTTTTAAAAAACAATAAAATACCAACCTTTAAAATAACATAATATATTGGTCGCTAATGCAATGGCACAAATCAATAATCCAATCCATTGGAAAACAATAAAATAATAGTCTTTTGAAAAATCCAATCCAATGCCTTGGAAAACAATATTCCAATCTGCTGGAAAACAAATCCAATCCAATCAGTTGGAAAACAATAAATCAACACAGTTAGAAAAAATAAATTAACAGCAGTGAATAGAGCTATTTAAAATAATAACATACTCCAACCAGGAAGATGCAAAACGCGTGAAGATTTTATGAGAGACATCAGTCCAGCATAAAATCAGGCCTTGACTCAGATTGAGGATGCATTGGCAGCAACAGCATTACTAGAGGTCGTGGCCGTAGTCGGGGCGTTCATGGCGAGCATTACAGGTAGATCAGGTCGTAGTCGTGGTTGTGGTGTGCTGGAGAAGGCGTGCATACTGTGCCTTATTCGCTGCTGTTCCAACAAGTGCTGCTGCGGCTCCAACAAGTGCCGCTCCTGCTGTTCAAACAAGTGCCGGCGCGGCTGCCCAAACAAGTGGCGCTGCTGTTCCAACAAGTGCCGGGGCTGTTGTTCAGGCTCAAGCTGCGGTTCAGATTGAGACACGCGCATTGGCAGCAACATCATTACTAGAGGTCGTGGTTGTAGCAGGGGCGTTCATGGCGGGCATTACAGGTAGATCAGGTCGTAGTCGTGGTTGTGGTTGAGAAGGCGTGCATGCTGTGCTTTATTCGCTGCTGTTCCAACAAGTGCTGCTGTTGTTCCAACAAGTGCAGCTGCTGCTGTTCAAACAAGTGCCGCTGCTGCTGCATGGAGAAGGCGTTCGCTCTGGTTCTTCGCAGATGCTCTTCCACCAAACTCTCTCGCATGGAGAAGGTGGCGTTGGTTATACTTGGATTCACATTTCTGAGATGCGGATGGAAGTGATGCTGATGCCCTGCATTTCTATTCCGTGGCTGCGCTGAAGGCCTCTTGTTGTTGTTAATGTTCATGCGTTCCATTTTCTCTTCTAATTCTACTGCGACCGTGGAAGATGCTCCCTCCTCCATTGAATCGGGCACATGTAAAGATGATCCCTCCATTGAACCCAGATGCAAAGATGACAGTCCCTTCTCCATTGAACATGCCAGATGCAAAGGTGGTTCTTCCTCCTCTATTGAACACGCATTGGCAGCAACAGCATTACTAGAGGTCGTGGTCGTAGCCGGGGCGTTCATGGTGGGCATTACAGGTAGATCAGGTCGTAGTCGTGGTTGTGGTGTGATGGAGAAGGCGTGCATACTGTGCTTTATTCGCTGCTGTTCCAACAAGTGCTGCTGTAGCTCCAACAATTGCCGCTACTGCTGTTCAAACAAGTGCCGGCGCCGCTGTTCAAACAAGTGGGGCTGCTGTTCCAACAAGTGCAGGGGCTGTTGTTCAGGCTCAAGCTGTTGTTCGGATTGAGACACACACGCATTGGCAGCAACATCATTACTAGAGGTCGTGGTCGTAGTAGAGGTGTTCATGGTGGGCATTAGAGGTAGATCAGGTTGTAGTCGTGGTTGTGGTGTGGTGGAGAAGGGGGGCATGCTGTGCTTTATTCGCAGCTGTTCCAACAAGTGCCGCTGCCGCTGCATGGAGAAGGCGTTAGCTTTGGTTCTTCGCAGATGCTCTTCCAACAAACTCTTTCCCATGGAGAAGGTGGCGTTGGTTATACTTGGATTCACATTTCTAAGATGCGGATGTAAGTGATGCTGATGCCCTGCATTTCTATTCCGTGGCTGCGCTGAAGGCCTCTTGTTGTCGTTGTTAATGTTCAGGAGTTCCATTTGCTTTTCTAATTCTACTGGGACGGTGGAAGATGCTCCCTCCTCCATTGAATCGGCCAGATGTAAAGATGATCCCTCCATAGAACCCAGATGCAAAGATGACAGTCCCTCCTCCATTGAACAGGCCAGATGCAAAGATGGTTTTTTCTCCATTCAACCCAGATGCAAAGATAGTCCCTCCTCCGCTGAACAGGCCAGATGCAAAGATGGTCCCTCCTCCAATGAACCAGCCAGATTAACCAAAGATGTCGATGATGTCTGTCCAGATTCCACAGATTGATTTCCCTTGTTATCACTTCTTCTGCTTGAGACCTAATACAATTCTTGTCTCTATTTGCTTCGCTTTCAGCTTGCAGTCCAATTTTCTTACCGATGCCTTAAATATATATCTTTAAGCTATGGCCAGAGTAACGATATATATCTTTAAGCTATGGCCAGAGTAAGTAACCTTGGAGTGAGGGGCGGTTAGCTTAATCCACAAATGAAGGCACAAATTAGGTGGATTTTATTATTATTATTATTTTTAGATAACAAATAACTGTTCCAACCATCATATTTGACCTAAATTGATTTTTGAGTAAAGCTTTTTAGTCACGCAAAAGTTCTTTATGAAACCTTCTCCTTATGGTTTTAGCCCATTTTAAAATACCATCAATCTTAACTTCCTTGAGTTGCTAGATATGGTCAACAAGTGTTTTCTTGTTTCTTTTTAAAAAAACTTGGACTCCAAACAAAATTATTAAAATTAATAAACTTAATAATCAAATTTGACCATCTTAAAATTTATTGATATTTTATAATTATTTAAATTAATAAACTAATAATGAAACTTGACTAGACTAAAATGTTTAGTGATTGGTTACAAATTGTCATTGGATTTTAGTTTCAAATAACTAATAAAACTAATTTGGTGGGCGTAATGGTTACCTCCCTCCTAAAGGGGTTTACCCTTCTAGTTGAAGAAGACCTAAGCCCACCACCATTTCCGGCAAGTCTAATTTGTAGGGGAAATTCTTGGGTAAGATATATAGTTGTAGGCTTGCCACCTATATATAATTTGTATGCACGAGGAAAACAAACCATCATCCCCAACTTATCCTACATCCTTAACTTATCTTTTATATATCTGAAGGTGTAAAAGTCAAACTCACTTACTACCTAACTAAAAATTGAAAAAAAAAGTAAATGGATATAGAACTTTATTTCACTTGAAATTTTTTTTTGGGTTTCTCAACCTATTAACTTACTCCCATAAAAATTGGCTTGGTCCACTTATTAACTTACTCCCATAAAAATTAATTTTTATCAAAATTTTCAATAGCCTTCAAACTAAAAGTCATTTCTACTCTAAGAAGGGAAAGATGTTTCAAAATGCTTTGGGTTAGGGGGCATGCTTCCCTCAACCATACCAAATACAATTATCACATAGCCAAATGTGTGTTATATAATTGAGAAGATCTCTAAGATGGTTGAGTAAGTCAAACCTAACTAAATAAATAAGTAGAATCCATACGGACTTAGAAATAGAGTGTTTCAGGTAGTCATTAGGGAGAGTTTATCTTGAAAACACCTCTGAGTAGAATATTTTATTAATGTTTTTTTAAGTAATCAAAATGGTCAAAATTCGATAATTTTTATTTCCACATGATCCATCTAAATAATAATAATATGATTTTAAGGCCAATGTGTATGAGACCATTTGTTTGTGGGATAAGGGACCCTGAACAAAATTATTGTTTGAGGTTTCAATTTATTGATGTGAATTTTCACTATGGACCATTGATTTTAGTTTGGTCAAAGTTTGGAAAAATGAGTAAATCAGTGTGGAACTTTAAATCACCTTTCAATTTAATTATTGTGAAGGACTTGTAAACAACAGTAACTTTTCTTGTTAAGTTTATGACCTTGATGAAATAAAACAACAATGTCAATAGATAGTTATTTAATACTTTTAATAGAATTGGTGTACTTTTAGGAGCCTTGCTTTGACTCAAAAGAACTCTCACATAAAGTTAATAGATGAAATTTTACTCATTCCTAAGGGAACAAGTGGCCCAATGGGGAACATGTAGTTACTAACCAAGAAAGGTCATAGGAAAATATAAAAAAACATGCATAGGGCGGGAAAACCCCAACCCTTAAGAAATCAGAGCTTCGAGGCTCTGATGGAAATTGAGCTTCTAGGCTTTGTTGGAAATCAAGCTTCCAAGATGTGTGTTAAGTGTGATCTTCCAATCTTGTGTTAAGTAAGAGATTCCAAGATTTGTGATAAATGTGAGCTATGAGGCTCAAGGAAATTTTAGAGCTACTAGGCTCTATAGAGATTGAGCTATGAGGCTCTACCGGTAACGTTCCCTAGTTTATTTGGTGGCACTTGAAGAGAAAGGTTCAACTTTCTTAATTTGAGTTTTGGGCAAGGGGTTGGATCCTTGTATGTCATTATTGACTTCAAGATCCTAAGGCAGGGTTGAGCGAGGCTGATCATTACCCATTACCACTACTATTTATAGATAAGTTTTATTGATTGATCATGTTTACAGTTGTTAAAAGCGCCCCTTTGTATGTATAATTATTAGTTGCAAATGTAATGACGACCACATAATGATTTATGTTTCATTGTGTTTAATAAGACCGCGACGACTAGCTGTTACGGTAAGCCTGGTTTAACCATGGCATTTCCCTCCTTGTTGGTCCCTTGGGGATAGTCGTGGGTTCGCCTTCGTGGTCTGTAACCCTCGCGGTTTTCTTGGTTCAATTAAATGAACCCGTTCGCTGTTGTTTAAGAGATTAAACCTTCGTTTTAGAAAATGGGATTCTCGACGGACTATGATTTTGAGCTTTAATTTATTACTGTGTAATATATATATATATATAGACGTTAATGTTGTACAGGGTGTAAAAGTGTAAAATCCTTACTTTGCAGATCTTGTTTAAAGCTGAGAGGCCTTAAGGAGTTAGACTCTTTCCTTTATTAACTCCATTGTATATTCTGATGTATATTTTGGATTTGAAGGGTTTTACGCTATCTTGACAGTATTTAAAAATATTTACACCACCTTTTTTTATCTTGAAACTTATGTGGCTCTACTCTAAATTGTTTTGATTATTATTTCTAAAGTGTAAAGATTGGTTGAGCTCGATAGGTCGAGCATTCCATCGCTCTGTGAAATAATTCCTGTGCGTTATTATACTTGATTTTTACCTATAATAATATATTTTTTTATCTTCAAAATATACTAGGGTTACTGTACATTGTTTTTATAATAATTTATTTTATTAGAAAGAATTATGAAAGGTTGTTTTATAATTTATTTTTAACCTTCGGAGGTATAAAGACTCTATGTTTTTACTAATTTATTTAGGTATCTGCTAGATACAGCTTGAGTACAAAGATTATAATTGTTTACTGTGTACTATAATGGAATATAACATTGCTTAATTCATATTAATATTGTTCTTATAAGAACTTATTTATTACCTTTATTCTTTGTTTATTTATAATCATAAAATAAATTAGTATTATATTACTGTGTTTTTACTGTACTCTATACTTCACAGAAATACTCTCTGTATTTTATATTATCTTGATTATGTTACAAGTTTATTATTTATAAAATAAAAGTAAAAGAACTAAGTACTACATTTGTTGACAGCTTAAAAGTATAGGTTAGCAATTATAGAATTTGTTATGCTTAACTAAATAAAACCAAATAGATGAATAATATACATTACTATCAGTAAGTAAAATCTGAAATAGACTATCTCTAGAAGTAAATCAATATTCTAGCTATTCTTTCTTTCAATTTGATTTCTTTATACATGCAATAGTTAATTAACCTAAACTGTAAAGAAATAAACTATAGAGTGGTAAAGCATTTCTAATTAGATTTACCCTACTCTAGTTTTACTATTGTGCTCTTCTCTTGAATTCAAATAAGCAATAAAAATTACTGAAAGTAACTATTTTATCAAAAACTGTTTTATCTACCCTTTCATACTACTGTCAGTAAATAATATGGCTTCTTTTTCTGTTCCAATAGACTGTTCCAATAGACTAACAGTTTCAGTACATGTTAATACTACTCCTGATACAAAAGATATTTCTTCTAATAACAACACAAAGAAAATACTCTATAATGCCATTAACATTTTATTCTGTACTTTCATCATACTATCTTATTTATAATTTCACCCCTGTGCTGGAGTACGGTCTGGATCGCTCCAGATGAGGAAAAACATAGGTGGGGTTTTATTTCTCATCAAAAGGATTTCTGTTACTAAACAAACTAAGAACAATTTCATTACTAAACCATGTAAATCTTTACATCATATGCTACAAACATAACATTCAGTCATACTAGATATTAAAACAAATATTATTAGATGGCAGAACCTGTTCTTAAGCTTGGACGACAACAGCAATGGGAGGCCGTTCCTCCCTACCAACTCCTCGAGAGCGCTCAAACAATGACTCCTCAGGACCCCCGAGCTTTCTCTGGTCTCCCTGGCTGGAACTAGGTGCATCAATAATCATGTACCAGTCTTGAGACTCAATACAAACCCTAAAATTATCAGTAAGTTCTCTGAGCTAACAAGCTGTATCAGACCAAGTTACTACGGAATATCTCTCCAAACACCTTCCTTACTATTTTCCCTTTTTCCCCAATGAATTCCTTGAATAGAATTCCTCCTGAATGATTCTTCTCTGGAAAATATCTGAGCAACTTCAGCTCCATTCATTGGGTACTTTTAAAAGATTGCCTAGGTCTTTTTGGGTTAGTTGTCATTTATTGAGCCACCTGCTCTGATCCCACTTTCTTGGGGGATCATGACCCCAAATGTAGGGAAGTTGCCACCTGCAACATAGGAAGTGTTTGAGGATGCTGCCACTTGTCTTTTTCCCTCCACCTAGTTCCTTCCACCAGTTTGACCAGTAACACTCTTATTAAGAGCTCTCCCATGCTATTGTCTCAACTTTTTATTTATTAATAATAAAATATTCATAATTACATTCCACTTCTGTTTACTCTACTGAGTCATCAGTTCCTACTTAGCATTAACTTTAACATAATTTCTTAGGAAATCAAATTAAACAATTAACATTATTTTACAAAATTGGGGTATGTGACATGTTGCAGGAGGCAACTTCCCTATTTTTGTGGTCATCTTCCCCAAGAAAGTGGAGCAAGAGCATGTGGCTCATTAAGTGAAAACTGACCCAGAGACCTAGGCATGCTAATAAAACTTCCCATTGAAGACAACTCAGGTTACTCATTCTTCACTTGTGAAAATTCTGAGTGAATTTAGTGGACAAGGAGATTCGATGGAGGGGACTAGCCTAGGAGTTTGTTTTGAGTGAAACGTGTTGAAGCTATGAACTAGTGCAACAATTTTAAGCCGAGTTCATACCTTTGCAAGAAGAACATATTTATTGTTGAATACTCAGTAGAGTTGCAGAGGATTACTAGTACTTCTAGCAGAAGGACCAAAAGACAAGCTCGAGGGTCCTGAGATTTGCATTTCAGCTATCTCCGGGAGTTGGTTGGGAGGAACAAGTTCCTTAAGCTATTGCAACCTCTTCTACATTTCCATGTTCTATATGATTTATCGAGTTTCTAATTTCATATTCAGGATCAAGAAGGATTGAATCTAACAAATAATGTGTTATGCTTCTTTCTTCTGTTATTAGGATTAGTTAATGAAATCTTTTATTGTGAAAAGACATTCAAATGTTTGATTAGATATAGATCAGGATAAATGATTAGAAGAATTTCCAATTTTATTGATTGATAAAAAAATGCCTAACTGTATTTTTCCACACATTTTTAAATCTAGTACTCTAGTAGAGTAGGTAAGATTAAATTCTGATCAAGAATCGAATGAAGTATACTTGAGTGTGTTTATTTCCCTTCTATATATTTCATAAGGGTTAATCATAAGTATGTTTTTCCTTTCTATTTCAGATGTTTTCCTTAGACTGAGTAAAATGTCATAACATAAACAAATATGTCTGTAGGAAAGATTTAAAAATATACATATACTTACTGTGTGCACTTATTTACACAATGGATAAATTATCTACTACAATCATATTATATAGTAACTAATTTAGACATTATAAAAAGAGAAAATAAATAAGCACTATTAACTTAAAGAAACTAAAATTTAAAAGTAATTAAGATTTTATAAATAAAACCTATTTTGATGAAAATGTCAAATATGACTATCATTACCTCCTCTTTTACTAGCAAAGGGGTTATACAGTTTCACCCAAAATTACTTAAAGCATACGTTCATCATTTATATAACTAAAATTATCTAATATATGAATATACAAAATTAAATACATTTTCCATAGAAAAACAGTAATAAAACTGTTTGGTAAAAATAAACTAAGAAAATTTAAGTAAAAACCTTTCAAATATTCTAACCCAGGAAATACAGTAAAGACTCGGGTTGTATTATTTAACCTTTCCTTTATCTATTGGCTGAAATATTTTCTTAGTAAAAATCAAACTTTGCACTCTCTCAACATTTTTTTGTTTCTCTTTTAAACAAAACTAAATAAAAATGTGAAAAGGAACCATATTAAAACTTCTCTTAAAATTCTTAGCTATTTATACATCAATACCAATATTATCGTAGTAATAATATCTCTGTTTAGGTTAATTTAAAAAGAACGGAAAATAACCAAGAGATAAATCTCACAGCTTGCTATCATTTTCTAAAACCACAGTATATACATATATTACTGATTATACATTATATAAACAGAAGTTTCAGAGTTTAAAAAAAATAAAAATAGTTTCTAAACCCTAAACTTCATTTATAGAAGTCATGGCTTTAAAAACCTGTCCAAAATTACAAACTCTGTAAACCAAGTTACGGCCGAAAAGGCCTTATAAATATTTTATTAATTCATGGCCAAACAACCTTCCAAATTACACAAGACTAGATTGTAACCATGACTGAGCTGTATTTCTAACTCATCAAATAGTATCAAAGTTAAACCCCATCCAACCATTGTAGGAGAAAACCTGAGGAAAGACCAAGGCTTACCAGGATGGACACGAAGCCTAGAATCCCCGCGTGGAGTTTTTATGGCATATTCTAGCACAGAGCATCCACTTGAAAGCTTGCACAAGTATAATAAAACATTGAATGAGAAATTTATACAAATGACAATGCTAATAGCTTATGAACATGTGTAGAATAGTTATAAAATAGAAACAAAATTTATCACGTGAAGAACTTGACCTTGACCCCTTACTCGATAACAAGAATAGACCCTTGTCAACTGAAAACTTATGCCGAGCAGCGAAGGAAGCACTGCTAAGAAACCCTAATGCGAAATTCCAATTCAGTGCCAAGGTAAACAAAAAAATGAGCTCACATTACAGAGTTTTACCACTGCACCAGTGCCGAATGATAGCTCACGCAGAGGCTTGGTGATGGTGACATTGACCACACACCCGCAGAGATAAATAATGGAAGTAAAACATTCATACATAGAGTATAGCAAGGAAGTTAAGGACTCTCACAGCTAAAGGTAAGCCATAAGCAGTGCAAGTTCTCGTTTGTAGCAGAAGAGAAACGGTGAAGCCATGAGGCCATAAGCATGTGGCTTCCTCTCCACCACAGTAGTAAAAGATAGGTAAAATGCGATTTTTTAGGGTTTAGGATAGCTTTATAGTGAAAATACAAAAGTCAAAACCCTATCTAGTGATCACCTACCACATAGCCTTTGATATTTTTGCAAATTGTGGGTTTTGTATTATAGTTCAAAATCCCAAAGAGCAGCGTGCATACAAGCACGTTTTATAAAAAAAAACTATGGTTAAAACCTTGTTCATATCATTCCATAACTTTCATTTTAGTATGCATATTATAACCATTTTCTCCATTATAATAATATTTCAAAAATTATAATATGCATGTTATAATTACTAAAGGAAATAATATTGGAAGTGGTCCATTCCTAAACTCGGGTTTGTTTTTATCAACCATGTAAATGGGCGAGAACTTATGTATGGAAACCATTAACCTTGTTAGAATAACAAACATCACCCTATAAGGAACTGTGGAATTTGTAAAAAGACCTTGTAAAGAAACCTAGCGCAATATTTTGGTTAAAACACTTATGTGCATAAGCTTGCAACATTAGATAGTTTCATAGCTTAATTTCTTAGTGTAAGTATTCTAACTTAGCTTTGATATAGGGTAATAATAATGTTTACATCATATCTTCGGGAGAGACGAAGTCATGTGAAGGATAGGTTGAATAGATTTTATAGGGAATAATCTTTCATTCCTTACACAAAAAAATAACACTATTATTTATCAATATAATATTCATACTATTATATTTTTACTTGATGAATACCTAAGAACTTAGAAGTCTTTTGAACTGTATGACATCTTTAGTCTTATGTTGAATATTACATGACTATACCTATATTTAGTTTTTCCTAGTTTACATAGCATTTGAATATTGTTGAAACAAATACCCTTGGAATTGCCATAGTATCAAGTAATAAGGTATTAAAGGACCTATTTTACGATTTACTTTTCACTAGGATTACATACATGACCTAAACTGAAATAGATAGATAAAAGTTAGATGATCAAATTATAGTTGAATCAAAATTGAAGAACAACTGGATTATTTCAGTTTTTCTAAGAACTTATATTTACGAGAAAACTAATTAAAACATAAATATATAGATCAATGATACCTCATTCATTTTGATAAAAGCTGTAAAGTAAATAAATTTACTAGCATTATATTTTATGCTAGTGGAGATAATAATCTCGATCTGGAAACTGGTTACAAAATGTATTACCTTTATAAGACCTGTAAAAGAAGCATCACTTCACTGCATCCGCTAAAAATCTAAGTAAGCCTCGGACTAAACTGAAGTTCCTTCATATTTTAACAAAATAGTAAAGCAAACTTATCCCTTAAGTAATTAAAGAGATGTTTCAATTCGTTTTGTTCCAAATCACAACCTACTAAATCAAATCCTTAACAATGATTTATGCAAGCAAACAATTAAGTATGCGGAACTAGAAATTACCAAAAGAATCAGTTCTAGTTAAGAATCAATAATGAAGAAGGAATGGGAGAGAACTATCCACGGCCAGAGTCAATGCTAGAACTAAACTTAACTATGTCAAAACTATTAGTTTTCTACAACTCATTCATTGAAAATACCAAAGGAGGCACTATTGAAAGTTCAAAATTTAGTAGCATTTTTTCCAAATCCTTTCTTGTGTCAACTTGGTCATTTTCTCTTCATTGCAAGCCACCAACTTGGTAAAATTTTCTAAATGTCATGTCCTCTAAATCGCAATGTATTCCAAGCCAAAGTCCAGTGTTCAAGTCTCTTTGATTTTTTTTGAAAAGGTCACTTATTCTTTTTCAAGGAAAAATAAATGAAAATTATTATTATAAATCAGTTATGTGATCTAGTTAATTAATAATATTTTTTCCTCGTTCATTATTGAATGTTTTCCAGTTAAAAAACTATTGTGCTGAAACCCCATGTTAATCCTAACCAATTCGAGTAACTTAGTATCACCAAGCATATGTTTCAAGTGTCAAAATGTTAGTTTTGATTGGTTCTGCAAAAAATTAATTGGTTCAAACCCAACATCAATACACTTAACAAGTTCTGACCAAACACCATAGTCAACCAAGTCTATGTTTCGAGTATTTCCTTTAAAT
>LPNX010132056.1:0-16850 GCA_001517045.1 Pseudotsuga menziesii | reverse complement strand
GAGGTTTTGTTAAACCAAACATACCGGACGCTGCTCTAAGCTGATTGTGTGGACAAAACCTCCTTGTTGGCTCTGATTCATAAAATCGGGCCAACAGGATCAAAGAAAAGTTTGCCCAAAATTGTTCAAAAGTAAGGTCTAGTACTATTGTTGTTTTAGGTATGTCAAGGCTTTAGAATGTTAAGGCTTTAAACTTATACCCTTGACTTAAACTAGTCTTGAATTTGGAATTGGGAAATTCATTGGTGGATATGCCTGGCGATAGGTTTCAGAATTTGTATTTACTATTTATGCATTATTTTTTTGATTTCAATAATTATATTCTGCTAATTATCCTCTCCCCTAGATTTAGTATATCCTGTAATCTTTATTCAATGTCTCGTGATTGGGTCTTTTGATTTATGATTGATTAAGTTCATAACATAATTTATGTACCCCAATACCTCAATATCTCTTATGTTTCTGATAAATGCCTACTAAAAAGGTAACAGTGGATCCGTCTAAGTGCTTATGATCTAGAGTGCTTGAAATTCCTTCACTGCTATAAGCTGCTTCAATATTTCCACTCTCATTTGCAAGGAAGAAATCTATGTTTTTACATAGTCTTACATCTCTTAGAGATTCTGTGTCAACATTATAAACTACTTGACTGTTCTCATTGTCCTCATGGCTAAAGGATTCCTCCTCAAATAAATTTATATAGTCAGGGTCTATTGAAGTAACACTATCTTGTAATTTATTACCTCCACTTTCTTGTAGTGTTCCATTCTTTACTAGCAAAGCTACATTGCATACACCGTTATCTACAGATTCATCTTCACTGGAGATAACATAATTTATCTCCCACTTATCCTCTTCCAATTGAACAACACACTCGTCTATGTTTTTAGAGGATTGCAAATAAGAGGGCCCTCTCAAATTTACATTCTTTACTAATTCATATTTCCCTCCTTTGTTTTCCAAATATGCAGTCGTATATTCTAAACCAAACTTTGTCTTGTATGCACGTGAAGTATTTCCAACAAATAATGTGGTTTGCACACAACCACCCTCAGTTTCATGGAAAGTTTAATCTCTACCATCATCATGAGATATCTCCTCTTGCACTATGATATTTCCACTGCTTCCAGATAAATTATTGTTTCCATGCAAGCCATGAAGAGAACTCTCTTCAAAGCATTCATCTTCAGAGTCGAGAATTATGATGACTGGTCCACTTACTTTCCATTTTATCTGAGAGTTGTGATCATAGAATATTTTGCTATCATTTGTTCCATATTTGTTTAGTCTTGTTGGTATGGTTTATGTGATAAAAATATATTATGTGGCCATGTTGTCATTCATTCCCTTAGTATTATATAGGTTGTGTGTTATTGAAAGTTCATGGTGCTATGCTTTTCATAAGTTGGACATGGATCTCGAGGTGATGTCACTATTTTTCCCACACTTATTATTAAGAACAGACAATATAGAGGTTGGCATCCTTTCTTCTTATACATTCCATCTTTTACAAATGCAATAATAAAATGCGGCAAACTAACATCCTTCTAAATCTAATTGTAGGAAAATGGGACAAGGGGGTTGTCTTGAAGGGAATTTGTTCAGGATTTCAGGAAACTATTGAGCCAACTATTTGCTTGAGTGAAGGTGATTTTCTTTATGGGTGGATGAATTCTAGTTGCATAGCTATACACCTTGAATGTTCAGGAATAAGGCATTTTAAAATCCATTATTAAATGCATTCAAGTAACTTTTTTTGTTTTCCAAATCATATATGGAAACAAATCATAATGTTTGAAAAATAATGGTGGTTGCTTGCAAGATAAGAAGGCAAACATAACTTCCTGCAAGGTACACTGAATGCTTGAACCAAAGGAAATAAATATGTTGTGTTTATGTGGCAGGACTCACCTGAACCATTAAATTGTAGCATTATTAATATGATATGTGTTGTCTCCTAAATAAATTAGTCTTAAATAGGTCAGACTCAGAGAATTTATTTTGTGTAGTAAGGAAGATTTCAAGGCACATTATGAAATTTGTTTGTGTTTAATAAAGTTTGGAACACCTGGTACTCTATTTTTTCCCATAAAAAATCAAAGTTTAGCTTTCAATGGCTTAGGATAACATCTCAACTGTTCATTAGCCACCAAAAATCCCAACTTTCAGTAGCTTAAAAATAGAATCTAGGGCTTCCAAGCCACCGAAATTGGTGTTTTTACTGTGAACAGTCATCTTTTTAAAATGTTTATTCTGAGAGACTGGAGAATCATTTTGCAAAACTCTAAGATGTTTTTGTTCCTAACATGTTAGAGAAAAATAACCTCTCTCCATTTTCCTATAGGTGTTCCATATTTGGAGAAAAATCCATCTCTGAGCCCTAATTTTTGGATCTCAGAATTTCCCTGTTTGACACATGTTTTTGAAATACATATCTCGGGAAAATGAAAACGAATTTCAAAACAGTGAGAGAGGTTTTTTCTCACAATAAACCATTATACAAAAGCTTCTTTCATTTTATACACAAGTGTCATATATTTGGAGAACCAAATCCATCTCTAAGCCCCAGTTTCCAGCAGTTTGGCCCAATTTTTGGGGCAAAAGATGACCCGTCAGTCCTCCAGGTGGCATTTTCGACCTCATCTATCAGTCCATGAAAATTTGATGCAGATGTTGAAGATTTCAAATATCGGGAAGATTTTTGAGATATGGAGAGTGACCATCAAAATATAATCTTTTCCTATTTTCTAGCAACTATTTTTAATTATCTATTTTTAGCAAATTCGATCCAGTTTTTCAAGATCTCGAATGAGGGTGAACCAGTCGCAAAGGCCTCATCCAACAAACCTAGATCCCAAAAAATCAATCGGCTACTGAGGAAGGTGTATGAACTATAATTCTTGGAGAGGGAAATCAAAAGAATTAAATGGTAGGTTACCAAGAGGAATGCAGAGTTGAATGATTCTCTACAGGAGATGAAAATGAAGTATACCAGGCTAGAGGAGAGCAATTCAGGTTAAGGAAAGAGAACACTAGGCTCTATAAGAAAATTAGGCTATCCAAGTTGCAAACAAGGAATGCTAAACCTCAGTCTCAAGCTCACCAAAAGCTGGAAACCCTAGCAGAAGTGGCAATAAGCCTTTTTGGCCCAGAAGCATCATGTGATACTGCTGCCATCCCAAACCCTAGGAAGGTTGCATAGACATCAAAGGGTCATCCCTAAAGCCTTGAAACAATAGGGTAAAGTTTCATGACATTTTTTATTAAAATTTAAAACAGAGCTTTCGGTGGCTTCAGAAAATGTCGCAGTTGTTCATTAGCCACCAAAAACAGAGCTTTCGGCAGCTTACAGGCCTAGAATTTTGTTGTCTTAGCCACCGAAAGCGCATAATAGTGCAGAAAGGCATAGTTTCACACAGACTTGACTTTTGTTGATCCAAAAACCTCATGGATGATTTATAAGGTTGGAAATTAATTAAAGGCACAAGTACCTTGGGTCTATTTCAGTTTTGAAGGTGCCAGCGAGGTGAAGTAGGTCACAAACCCTACCTACTTTGACAAAGTGTGACTTGTCTACCAAATGACAAGTTCTAGTTCTACTTCAGTGTCCACTACATCTATTAAAGAGTTCAAGGAGTAGGAAGGTTTAGAGTTAGGTAGATTGGCAGTTAACATAGGGTTTTTGACCTATTTTTTGCAAAACAGTTATGATTATCTATTTTTAGTAAATTCGATCCAATTTTTCAGGATCTGAAATAAATTTTGTAAAGGCTATAAATCCTGTGACTAATGTAGAATCAAGGGTTCGACTTCAGAGATTTTTATACCCTTATTGTAATCAAGCTTCTCATGCTTTGTCACTTAATACAAGCTCTTTTGCCATTATCTGTTCATCTTTCATCTTCTTTCTATTCTGTACTTGTGCTTGAATGTTTCATTCATGTCTATTCTGTTTACTTAATGTAAGATAGCAATCATCCTATCTCTGTGTGACTTATTGGAATTACAAGTATCTTTTCCTTGTTATGATCAACCATTTACATGTGAGTGCTTTATGTGTGAATCTGCCAACATAGTGAGTTCTTCATCTATTCACCTTTATTACAAACTGTCTAAACATTGATAGTTAGAATCCTTTTTTATTTGATTGAGTATTATGCATGTCTTGAGTGAGTGAGGTCTTATTGCTCATCTGATTTGATCCATTGAGAAAACCATTAAAAATATTGAAGTTACTAGGAATCTTCGAGCTACAACCTAAAAGAGTTTCCTGGAGAGCTAACAAATTGGATCCGTTGTCGGGGAGAAGAGATTGAAGCTCAGCTTCCCTGGGGGATGACATAGATCCTACTTTGACAAAGTATGGACACTGCTTTGGTTGTAATCATCTATCTGGTGACTCCATTGAAATAAGGTGTCTTCAAAAGGACCAAGTACCAGAGCAAATCCTCAAAGGCCACTAGTAACACCTATTTCAAATCCTCAAAGCATTATAAGGAGAGGAATAACTTCACAAACGCAAGCTTCCAGATCTGCAAGGGGAGCTACATCAAGTACTTCCACAGGTATTTCTATTGTTGTATCAAATATAACTCCTTTTGAATCTTCTTCTATTGAAGCATCTATTTCTCAAGAATTTATAAGTGAATCAGAAAATTTTAGGGTTGGTGAATCTTCAAGCACTTTTGCTTGCGTAGATCCAATCCCTGGCAACTCCACTGAGGTAGATCTACCACAAATACTTTCTCAACTACCACCCACACCAAAAGTATCTCCTTCTGCCCTTTCCATACCAACATCCAATATGGCTTCCCCTCAGACCAAGATGCAACGATCCTTGTTGCTAGATATGCCCCTCTAAATTTTCCTAACCCCCTTTTTGCTATGCCTACTGGAGATTATCTAAAATATATGCCTAAGTTTACTGGGGAGGGAGATTTCACAGCTGAAGAGAATTTAGAGGCATTATACAATTATGCTGAGAATATAAACATTGAAGAGGATGTGTGGACTAGGGTTTTTGTACAGAGTCTACATGGTCAGGTTAGGAAATGATTCAAAGAGTTACCTAATGGATCAATAGTTGGAATTGAAGCTCTAGATGACATGTTCTTGAAGCATTGGGGAGAAAGAAGAGACCACCTTTACTATATCACAAAATTGAGAAATTTGAGGAGAGATAATGGTGAGTCTGTTTCAAATTTCAAAAAAATATTTAACAAAATGTTCAGCAAGATCCCTGCTAAGATCAAACCTACTGATACTTTAGCTAAAATCACGTATGCCAATGCTTTTGATTCTGAGTTTTGCCTTCTTCTCAGAGAAAGAATATCTGCTTCTTTGTCACTCATGCAAGATGATGCTCTTGAAGTTGAGTCTAATATCATTGCATCTCAAAAGGTTAAGGGAAAAATGGACAGGAAGAAGCAATCCTCAGATCCTTTAGGGTCTTCTTCATTAGAGAATAAAATGGAGAAAATGTCCAAAATGTTGGACAATTTAACAGCTAAAATGTCTAGACTTAAAGACCGAGGGAATATACCTGTGAGAGGTAAAGGGCCAAATGATTTTGCTCCAAGAAACCCTAATTTTGTCCCTTATAGAAGAAATAAACCACCAGCTCAAATCCTTCAAATGGATAGAAATCAAGCTGGGGATCAAAGAATCAGAGCTCCTTTTCAAAATACTATGCTAGAAGAAGAACAAGAGTTTCCTCAGGAAGAAAAGGAGGCAGAAGACAATATCAACAACATGGAAGATGAATTTGACCATCCTTCTTGACACAAGTAGACTATGAGGAAGCCCTCATAAATGAGAAGATCACTGAAGAATCCTTATATCAGGAAAATGATCAAGAAGGTTATAATTTGAGATACAGGATTGTTGGTCCTGGAAAAAAGAATCCTGCCCCTACAAAGTAGTCAACTTCTCCTGTTAGAAAGATTGTTGCTCCTACAAAAAAGATTGTTGCCCCTCCAAAATAGTAGCAAAAGCCATTGTAGCCATCTTTCCATGATCAAATATAGCTCAAGGCTCCACCACAAGAGTTAATAACTTCTAACAAATTATCCCATTCTTTTAATCTTGAATCAGAAATTCAGAAATTAAAAATCCATTTTCCCTTGATAGAGCTTATGAAGAATGATTCCTTCAATCCATTCATACTGAAATCTCTTCAACCAAGGACACCCATAGATGCTGACTTTGTGAACTTGCAAGATGATAAGCCCACAGTAATATTAGTTCCTATGGTTGAAGACCTAGATGAGTCTTGTCCACCTTTCTACATATCCTTGAACATCCAAGACAACATCCTTCACAACTGTTTTCTTGACTCAGGAGCATTTCACAACCTAATGTTGATGTAATTGTAACTTCAAAATGTATTCACTTGTATTGCTTGTGTATTGTACCCCGATGTTTATTTTGGGAATTGTTTGTAATGTAATTGAGTCATGGCATGCCCCAATGTTCCAATAGGGAGGTTCTATAATGTAAACAATTCATGTCAAGTCAATGTGGGTAACCCTCCTATTGTTCAAGGGTTAAATTCCCCGTAGTTTTGGGGCTTTAGGGTTGTTAGACTCACCTAGTGAAGTCATCCCTAGTGACTCATTGTCAATTCGATAATTAGTATAAATAGAGAGTGAGTCTCTCTATTTATCACACACTCACTCACACTCAGTTGTAGAGCATAGCTGAGGGAGAAGAAGTTGATGGGGCTATAAAGAAAGAGGCTGCTGCTGTTGGAATATCATCTTACTGTTTTGGGGTTTTACTTCTGGTGATAATACTATCTCTAAGGAATTTTCAGGGTTTTCTCCATTTATGGTTTCCCCAAGGAAAAACACTGTGTTCATTGTCTCTTGTGTTTGATTTTTGTGCTTGTTATTATATCAATTAAAGATCCTAATATAATGCTAGCTTAAATGTTAAAATCTAACATGGTAGCAGAGCTAACCTGAGAAGAAGACACTGTCTAGCTACGGGAACTAGGGATTCCTACTTTTTGGATCTATCTCCACAGATTTTCGGCAAAAGAAGGTTGGGATGACTCTCCTCCCTAGGGTGCATCTTTCTGTTGAAACAAAATCTGATTCTGATATTTTTCAGTTTTGGACCCGACACTACTGCTAGAAATTAGGGTTTTCCACAGAAGTGGAATTTTTTAGTGAGCCCAGGCCTAGATTGATCTCCTCCTCAAAATCAAAGTTTAGAGATCAAGATCAAAGCATTTGGTTAGATAGAACTTCAAGAAATTCAAACCCTAATCTGCTCCTAAACCAGCACTCTAGAAATTCAGCTCCAAATACAGATCCAACATCTTGACCTGGTAAGATCTAAATCTTTTGTATTTCCATTTGAAGTTCTCAATTAATATGTCTCATCATACCAAGCTTGATAAAAATATTAAGGGATATGATAACTTCCCAGCCTAGAAGTATAGGATCTCCCTGGTCCTGGAAGAAAATTAGTTGGACTCCTACATCAATGAGGAGTTTCTAGTTCCAGATGAAGATAAGGCTAAGGCCTTACATAAGAAGAAGTTGGTTATGGAAAAGAGGATTATTGCTGATTCAATCAAGGATCACCTCATACCACAGGTGTCCTCCCTCAAGACACCTAAAGCTATGTTTGATTACCTAACCAAACTATTTGAAGGGAAGAACATAAACCGGAAGATGACACTAAGGAACCAGTTGAAGAATGTAAAGATCCAGAATGAGGAGACCATCCAGCCATACTTCACAAGGGTCTCCCATATCAAAGAACAACTTGAAGTAGTATATGAAGAAGTGGAGAATGTAGAAATTGTGATGACAACCTTGAAAGGTCTCCCTACGTCATGGGATTCTTTCATCCGAGGAATCTGTGCTAGGAAGAAGTTAATCAACTTCAGTAGATTGTGGGAAGAATGGTTCACAAGAAGAAGCTCAAATAGTAGCTCAAGAAGAAAAGATGGGAAGTGAATATCAAGCTCTCACAGTACACTCCGAGAAAGGCAGAAGGGAAAATCATCATCACCAAGGTAAGCATTCTCATCAGAAAGATAATTTTGTAAAAAAGGATCCATCCAAACTCAGATGTTATACATGTGATGAAAGAGGACACTTTGCTAGAAATTGTCCCATGAATAAGAGTGGATCCAAGAAGAAGAAGAACTCCAAAAGAATACATCATGCTCACACTGCTGAGGATGATGATCCTCCCAGGAAGAAAGTAAAACAATAAAGTTAAGAATCTTCAAGTGATGAAGAATATGTTCTGATCTCTACTCTCACGAGAACTGTCACTCATGGAAGCAAATATTGGCTTATTGATAGTGGGGCTTCCAAACACATGAAAGGATTCAAGGAATCCTTTAAGAAACTATCCGAACATAATTCACCCCATAAGGTGAAACTTGGGGATGAATACCAATATCCCATAAAATGTAGCGGTGAATCCTCCTACAAGATAGACTTTGGAAAGTCTATGAAAATGAAGGCTGTCTTGTTTGTACCAGGACTAAAGAAGAATCTTCTCTCCATATCGGCACTAGATGCAAAAGGCATGAGGGTTGAATTTGTAGATGGCTAAGTCTTCATGTGTCCAAGAGGAAAGACTATTGACGATGCAATAGTAATGGGAGAAAAAGAAGGAGGATTATACAAATTGAAGGGCCATCCAGAACAAGCTTTGGTCCATGACACAGTAGAGCCAAATGAACTTTGGCATAGAAGGCTTGCACATGTGCACTGCAGAGCACTACCACTTGCAAGAAAAGTTGTTGAAGGTCTTCCAGAAATTCAAGAAAAACGTGAAGGAGTCTACAAAGGATGTGCAAAAGGAAAGAACACAAAGAAGACATTTCCAAGTAGCGAAAGAAAAGAAAAAGGAATCTTGGAAATCATTCACTCCAATGTATCCGGTCTAATGTCATCCAGTTCTTTAAGCAGGTATGTATACTATGTTTCTTTTATTGATGATTTTTCTAGGAAGACATGGATATATTTTATGAAGAACAAAGATGAAGTTTTCAGCAAGTTCAAGGAATTCAAATCCTTGATCGAGAACCACACAGAAAAGAAGATCAAGACCTTTTGATCAGATAATGGCAAAGAATTCACATCAAATGAATTCAAAGAGTTATGCAAATATTCAGGGATTAATAGGGAGTTATCCACTCCATATAATCCACAACAGAATGGGGTTGTAGAAAGGAAGAATAGAACGATCATGGAAGCTTCAATATAAATACTTCATGATCAATATATTCCCATGCATCTATGTATACAAATCTAGAAAGAGACCTGCTAAAGATATTGAAGAATCAGAAGCACCCAAAATTCTTGACACAACATGAATGAAGAAACTCAAGAAGAAGATAGAGAATTTCAAGAACCTCAAGAACCTGTAGATCAACCTCAGGAGAAGAATCCTCACAAGAGGAAACCTGCTTGGGTATGAGAAGCTATCCAAGGTGTAGAAATATATGGGGCTCCAGAAGAGAATCACAAAGACAGAAAGAGGACCAGGTCCTGCTCCAGGTATGTAGCTTTATTATGTGACTTTATCAATAAAGAACCTTACAACTATGAAGAAGCTGCAGAAAGGAAATAATGGAAGGATGCTATGATCGAAGAGTATCAATTGATCATGAAGAATGATGTTTGGGATGTTGTCCCAAGACCCAAATGGAAGTCTGTTGTAACTTCCAAATGGATCTACAAGATCAAGCATGCTGCAGATGGCAGCATAGAGAAATATAAATTAAGATTTGTGGATCCTGGCTTCTCATAGAAAGAAGGAATAGATTATGAAGAAACCTTTGCACCTGTAGCTAGATACACTTCCATCAAATTAGTGCTTTCTCTAGATGCAGTAATGAAATGGAAGATACACCAAATGGATGTCAAGACTGCTTTCTTTAATGGTGTAGTGGAAGAGGAAGTGTATGTAGACTAGCCACTCATTTTTGAGACACATGACAGGGAGTCTTATGTGTGTAGATTGAAGAAATCCCTGGATGGTTTGAAACAGGCACCCAAGACATGGTACGGTATAATTGATGGCTTTCTATCCAGTTTGGGATTTGCCAAAAGTAAAGCAGATTCCAACCTTTACTACAAGGTTGAAGATGGTAACCCACTGATACTCCTACTGTATGTAGATGATCTGTTTGTAACAGGTGTGGATGGGTTTATTGCTGATACGAAGAGGAAGCTTGTTTCCGAGTTCGAAATGAAGGACTTGGATATGATGCACTATTTTCTAGGCATGTAGGTTTGGCAGAATATAGATGGAATCTCCCTCAGATAAGGGAAGTATGCAGTATAGATCCTGAATAGTTTTGGGATGATAGAATGCAAGGCCATGACCACACCTATGGCATCGAACTTGAAGCTATTGAGTGATGCTTCATCAGAAGCGGTTGATGCTACGATGTATCGTCAGATGATTGGGTCCTTGATCTACCTGACGAACACGAGACCAGATATTTGCTTTGATGTGAACACCTTGAGCCAGTTCTTGACAGATCCAAGACATGTTCACTTGATTGCTGCAAAGCATATTCTGAGGTACCTAAGGGGTACAGTTGATTATGGGCTCAAGTATGAGGTGAATCCGAAGATTAACCTGGAGGGTTATGTTGATTCAGATTGGGCAGGTAGTGCCATCGATAGGAAGAGCACTTCAGGGTGTTGCTTCAGTATGGGATCAGGTGTGATCTCTTGGTTTAGCAGGAAGCAATCCTGTGTGGCACTGAGTATAGCTGAAGCAGAGTATGTCGCAGCTTGTTTAGCTAGTTGTAAGGTAGTATGGTTGAGGAAGCTGTTGTCTGATTTATTTGATCTCTAGTTGGATGCTAATTGTATACATTACGACAACCAGAGTTGTGTGAAGTTGTCAGAGAACCCGGTGTTCCATGACAAGTCAAAGAATATCGAGATCAAGTATCACTATATCAGGGATATGGTGAAGAGGGGAGTAGTGAAGCTCCAGTATGTTGCGACGGATGAACAGATAGCTGATGTGTTAACAAATCCATTAGCTAGAGTGAAGTTTGAGTACTTCAGGGATAATCTTGGTGTTCTCCAGATTGAGGTTCCCTCCAAAGGGAAGTGATGAGTCCATCAGCCATTCTGACATGGTGAGAGGATTGGTTCCTTCCATGGTTAGATGTAAGGGCTGAGCCATTCTGTCATGGTGAGAGGATTGGTTCCTTCCATGTTAGATGTGAGTGCTAAGCCATTCTGATGTGACTGTAGGATTGGTTCCTACATGATCAAATATAAGTGTTGAATGCCATTCTTGGAATGGAGGCACCTGGTCAGTTACCAGAAAAGCTCAGTCTGGGATTGAGGGTCATTCTGATGTGACTGTAGGATTGGTTCCTACATGATCAGATTTGAGTGCAGAGCCATTTTGAGGTGATTGTAGGTTTGGTTCCTACAATGATCATATGGAAGTGCATAGCCATTCTGAGTCGATTATAGGATTGGTTCCTATAATGATCAAATGTAAGTGTAAATCCCTTTCGGCATGGAGGATTGGTTCCTTGCATGGTCGAAAGTAAGTGCTGGGCCTTTCTGACATTAGTTGTTAGATGTGAGTGCTGGGCCATTTTGACAGGGTTGTGGGATGTTATCCTACATGGTCAGATGTGAGTGTTGGGCATGTATTTCTAATGTGATTATAGGATTAGTTCCTACATGATCAGATATAAGTGTTGGGCAGGCCATTCTGACTTACGGTCAGATATAAGTGCCGGAAAAGACCTACATGGAAGCTAGGCCTACAACCAGCATGAAAAAGGGACGGCTCTATCGAACTTCCTATGATGAGAAGAATCAAGAGATAGCACTCGTGATGATGATCCAATAGATATGTTCTAGAACTAGAGATGATCCAGATCCAGCGATGATCTAGATCCAGTGATGATGATCTAGATCGAGTGATGATCCAGATCCAGATGAAGATGAATTGAAGATGACGAGGACTCGATGATGATCCAAATGATACAGAGAAGAAGACTTGTGCTAATAAATTGTGTCAAGAGAATACCTTCGTAGTTAAGAGGGAGTGTTGATGTAATTGTAACTTCAGAATGTATTCACTTTTATTTCTTATGTATTATACCCCGATGTTTATGCTGGGAAGTGTTTGTAATGTAATTGAGTCATGCCATGCTGCGATGTTCCGATCGGGAATTTCTATAATGTAAACAAGTCATGTCAAGTCAATGTGGGTAACCCTCCTATTGTTCAAGGGTTAAAGTTCCTGCAGTTCCAAGGCCCTAGGGTTGTTAGACTCACCTAGTGAAGTCGGCCCTAGTGAGTCATTGTCAAGTCAGTAATTAGTATAAATAGAGAGTGAGTATCTATATTTATCACACACTCACTCACACTCAATTGTAGCGCATAGATAAGGGATAAGAAGTTGTTGGGGATAGAAAGAAAGAGGCTACTGTTGTCGGGAGATCATCTTACTGTTTTGGGGTTTTACTTTTGGTGTTGATTCTATCTCTAAGGAATTTGTGGGGTTTTCTCCATTTATGGTTTCCCCAAGGAAAAACACTGTGTTCAATGTCTCTTATGTTTGATTGTTGTGCTTGTTATTCTCTCAGTTAAAGATCCTAATATAATGCTAGCTTAAATGTTAAAATCTAACACCTAATGCCAAAAGCAGTGATAGATGAGCTTGGCCTAAACATTACAAAACCCTACCATGATCTTTTCTCTTTTGACTCTAGGAATGTAAAATATCTAGGCCTCGTAAAATACCTTGTCATAAACCTCTCCCAACTGCCTTCAAAAATCATAGTGATCGACATAGTAGTGGCTGACATTCCCCTTAAGTGTGGCCTCCTCTTGTCTCGCTCGTGGATTAAAAGGATAGGTGGTACCCTACAGATGGATATTACATATGCTATGATCCCAATGTTTGGAGGAGAGACAAAGAGACTCTACAGAGAAAATCAGCTTGCCTACATCATCAGTAATGAAAAGAACTCTATAAACCACCCCATCTATGCAATAGAAACAGGATTTGGGTCATGCATTCTGCAGGTAGATGATTCCCATCCAATGCCCATGCAGTTTACAAAGTCCACCCATCAGCAACCTGAAGAAGTAACCACCTCTGTCTCGAGCATGTTTTTTATGAGGAGCTAGCTGATATTTTTCCAAATCTATTTCAAGATCTAGTTGCTGATAATCTCATACAAGAATATTCATCCCTGTCATTAGAATTTTATCATGATGTTCCCATATTTGACAAATATAGTGATGAAGAAGAAGATTTTAAGGTTTGGAAAGTTTTTTCCACTTATGGAATTTCATCTAATTATACTTTTCAGCAGAGAGATGATCAAACATGTGCACCCTATGGTTCATGATGGTTATGAATTTGTAGATCAAAATCCCAGTGATATATCTTGCAAAGAAATTGCCAGCTGTAATAGGCCAGCATATCATCATGATGAATTCAAACTACAGAGATATGGTGAAAGGGAGCAGAAAGGTTCAGATCAGCAATTGAGCTTGCATTTTCCTTTGATAGAGGTTGAGCAGTCCACATTCAGCATTAATACCAATGAAGACAACCATAAGCAAAAGCATCTCAGTCAGTTCAAATAGCAACAAGAAGAGGTATTTCCTTACAAATTTGATGATCCTATTGCTGATTATTTGGATTCTATGAGTAGCATATATGTTAAAATATTTCTATCAAATGAAAGTTGGTTTTACCATATGTTCAAACCACTTTCCTATTTGATGTACATTCCATTATTTTTGGGGTCGAGATCAAGAATTTTGTCAGCAAGTCTATTTCTGACATGGCTTCATTGGAAGCATGAGTTTACTTGATTAAGCATCAGTACGGTGGTCAGAGTAGGAATAGGTAGGAAAATAAGCTCTCGATATGAGCAGCTAGGTCATTTTTCAGTTGTTTTCATGAATAAGAAAAGCGGGCTATAGGCAGATTGCAGTGGATCAGTTATAAAAGACAAATGACTCCATGCCTAATGGAACACTAGAGGATAGGTTTGAATTTTTGTTTTACAGGAAAGGCATTTGGTCTAGGGTTATTGGGACCTCACAGGGAGGTTCCCATCCCCGAGTAGGATCCAGATGTTATCACCTAAATAAATTAGTCTTAAAGAGGTCAAACTCAGAGAATTTATTTTGTGTAGTAAGGAAGATTTTAGGGCACATTATGAAAGATTTTTTGTGTTTAATAAAGTTTGGAACACCCGGTACTCTATTTTTTCCCATAAAAAATCAAACTTTAGCTTTTGGTGGCTTAGGTGAACATCTCAATTGTTCATTAGCCACCGAAAATCCCAGCTTTCGAAAGCTTAAAAACAGAATCCATGGCTTCCAAGCCACCAAAATTGGTGTTTTTACTGTGAAAAGTCATTTTTTTAAAATGATGATTCTGAGTGACTAGAGAATCATTTTGCAAAATGCTCGTAGTTTTTTGTTCCTAACATGTCAGAGAACAATAACCTCTCTCCATTTTCCTACAGGTGTTGCATATTTGGAGAATCAAATCCATCTCTGAGCCCTAATTTTCAGATCTCAGAATTTCCCTGTTTGACACATGTTTTTGAAATACGGATCTCGGGAAAATGAAAATGAATTTCAAAAAATTGACAAATGTTTTTTCTCAAAACAAACCAATATACAAAACACTCTTTTGGTTTATATACAGGTGTCACATATTTGGAGAACCAAATCCATCTCTAAACCCCAGTTTTCAGTAGTTTGGCCCAGTTTTTGGGGCAAAACATGACCTATCAGTCCTCAGGGTGGCATTTTCAAGCTCATCTATCAGTCCGTGAATATTTGCTGCAGATGTTGAAGAGATCGAATATTGGGAATATTTTTGAGATATGGAGAGTGACCATCAAAATAGAATCTTTTCCTATTTTCTACCAAATTCAATCCAGTTTTTTTGGATCTAGAATCAGGGTGAACCAATGACAAAGGCCTCATCCGGCAAACCTAGATCCCAAAAAAACAATCAGCTGCTGAGGCAGGTGTATGAGCTATAATTCTTGGAGAGGGAAAACAAAAGAACAAATGGTAGGTTAACCAAGAGGAATGCAGAGTTGTATGATTCTCTACAACAGATGAAAATGAAGTATACTAGGTTGGAGGAGAGCAATCTCAAGTTAAGGAAAGAGAAAACTAGGATCTACAAGAAAATAAGGCTGTCCAAGTTGCAAACAAGGAATGCTAGCCCTCAGTCTCAATCTCACCAAAATCTAGAAACCCTAGCAGAAGTGGCAATAAGCCTTTTCGGTGCAGAAGCAGCCTGTGATACTACTGCCATCCCAAACCCTAGGCAGGCTGCAGAGACATCAAAGGGTCATCCCTAAAGCCTTGAAATAGTAGGGTAAAGTGTGATGGCGGTTTTTTATTAAAATTTTTAAACATAGCTTTCGGTCACTTAGGCGAACGTCGCAACTGTTCATTAGCCACCGAAAACAGAGCTTTCAGTAGCTTACAGGCCCAGAATTTTGCTGTCTTAGCCACCGAAAGTGCAAAATAGTGCAGAAAGGCATAGTTTCAGTCAGAATCAACTTTTGTTGATCCAAACACCTCATGGATGATTTATAAGGTTGAAAATTAATTAAAGGCACCAGTACCTTGGGTTTTTTTAAGTTTTGAAGGTGCGAGCAAGGTGAAGTAGGTCACAAACCCTACCTACTTTGACAAAGTGTGACTTGTCTTTCAAAAGGAAAATTCTAGTTCTACTTCAGTGTCTACTACAACTATTAAAGATTTCGAGGAGTAGAAAAGTTTAGAGTTAGGTAGATTAGCAGTTAAGATAGAGTTTTTGACCTAATTTTTGCAAAACAGTTATGATTATCTATTTTTAGTAAATTCGATTGAATTTTTCAGGATCTGAAATATATTTTGTAAAAGCTATAAATCCTGTGACTAATGTAGAAGCAAGGGTTCGACTTCAGAGAATTTTATACCCTTATTGTAATCAATCTTCTCATGCTTTGTCACTTAATACAAGCTTGTTTTCCATTATATGTCCAGCTTTCATATTCTTTTTATTCTATACTTGTGCTTGAATGTTTCATTCATGTCTATTCTGTTTACTTAATGCAAGATAGTTGTCATCCTATCTCTGTGTGAGTTATTGGAATTAGAATTATCTTTTCCTTGTTATGATCAACCATTTACATGTGAGTGCTTTATGTGTGAACCTACCAGCATAGTGAGTTCTTCATCTATTCACCTTTATTACAAACCCTCTGAACATTGATAGTTAGAAGCCTTATCTATTTGATTGAGTATTATGCATGTCTTGAGTGAGTGAGGTCTTATTGGTCATCTGACTTGATCCATTGAGAAAACCATTAAAAATATTTAAGTTACTAGGCATCTTCGAGCTACAACCTAGAAGAGTTTCCTGGAGAGCTAACTATATGTTTGTTATTTTTGGAAGGATACTTTTTGGGTAGGGTTTGTGAGTGCCCTTTGGTTGAAGGTGTTCAATTTATGGGATATGGTTATTGTAACTGTGAAGGTAAACCTAATCTCTTTCAAATTTCAGTTGTTTCATTATTGGCTCATAGTAGAAAATTCACAATTCACTTTTCCTTCTTTGTGTTGTTTCATCGTGATGATTTTTGAAGTTTTGTTTTTCCTTATTCAATATGTTTTTATCATTGATTTAATATTTTATGGCATCAGTTCCTGCATACATGTTTTTTTTTCTGAAATGGGATGCTGATAATAACATCCACATGATTTTCAATGATGTCAGTTCATATGGTTTCTTTTGATTTTAAATTTATACAATTTGATTTTATTGAGACTTACAAGTTGTTCCATACAAAA
>LPNX010132032.1:52783-71185 GCA_001517045.1 Pseudotsuga menziesii | reverse complement strand
ATACATGTATATATATATCTATCTATCTATCTATATATATATATATATATATACATGTATATATATATTATACATATACATACATATATGTTGATGTGTATTTGAGAAATTTTAGTTGGATATAAAAATTATGATATAAAGTGTACCATAAGTATAAGAATAAAATTATTATTATTATTATTATATAATGCATTGGTTTAACATGCTTGTATGTGTTACTATAGGTTTATAGTAACATTCATTATAAACTATTATTATAACAATTAATAATTAATATAATAAATTAAAGAGAATATTTAAGAAAAAAAAAAATCAAGGTTATAATACTAAATAATAATTATATTTATTATGCAGTCAAGTTAACATTGGTTGAATGGTCTCATGTCCATGAGTTAGACTATGAGCAAATTCCATTCAAGTGTCGGTTCTGCCATGATTATGGTCATTTTGCCTAAAATTGCAAGAAAAAATCAGAAGACAATCTTGAAAAAGTAAAGGCTGATTAGTGGACTCAAATTCAGAAATCAGGTTTATCTAATCAGGCCAATAGAAAGAATGACAAAGAAGGAAAGAGTAAGAATGGAGCTTTAGCTGATGGGAAGATCCTTCCTAAAACACAGATTGTAGAAAATCCCAATGCTTCTTCTAATCATTTTGTTGTTTTAAGTTCTTCTGAAGATATTGTTATTCTTGAAGAGGGTGAATTGCAACACTCAGAAGTGTAGGATAATGAAGTTGAAGCAAACACAAGACTAATGGACCAATCTGGAGCAGTTAATTCAGAACTACCTAGCATAAGTGAATTCTTGCAGCAAAATCATCCTTCTCCAAATGGAGCCAAATATTCTCCTTCTTATGCAGAAATAACTAAGAAGAAACCAGCTGATAGTCCAGGCTCTTCTGATGGGGATTCTATAGAGGAAATTTCCAAAAAGGTAGGTAGGAAGTCTCGAAAGGAAGCTAGAGAAGAAGAGGCGGAGAGATTAAAGATGTAGGCAGCCAGTCCATAATTGAAATGTCACTTGGCAAGATAAAGAGGACTAGACCGCCAAAGGGAGTATTAACTCCCTCTCTCTCGGGTAAATAATGCAGATCGTCTCTTGGAATTACAAGGGATTGGGGAATCCAATCAAAGCTGAAGAAGTCAAAGATTTAATGAGAATGGATTCTTCTGACACTCTCTTGCTTCAAGAGACAAATATTGAAGAGGATTCTCTTCTTCTCTTAAGCAAATCAAAATGGAAAATGATTGCTTCAAGAGACAAATATTGAAGAGGATCTGATTGATTTTAAGCCAAAGAAAGGACGATTTACTTGGTCAAATAACAGAGTTACGGATGCCAACATTGTTGCTCATCTTGACAAGTTTCTGGTTCATAGCTCCTTGATGGATGGGAAATTCATTATTTCAACCAAAATTTTGCCTAGGCTAACTTCATATCATCACCCCATTTCTTTGAAGTTTGAAAAAGAGGAATACCTTGGCCCAATTATGTTTTGCTTTAGTCCTCTCTGGATTGAGAGATACGGTTTTTGGGAAAGTGTGTCACAAGCATGGACGCAGTATGTAGAAGGATCCCCCAGTTTTGTATGGGAGCACAAACTTAATAAAACTAAATACGGTTTGAAAAATTGGGTAAAAAAACCTCTTAATACTCCGACCAGAAGCAAGCAAGAGAAAGTGATTGAGTTAACAGAGATCTAATTAGGTATGGAAGAATGTGAAATCACTAAATCTCAGTTATCTCTTGAACAGTCTGCTCAAATTAAAACATTTCAATCTTTCCAACAGGAAGAGGAATTTCCTCGGTTGAAGTCTCGAAGTCTCTGGCTGTAGGCGGGAGATAAAAATACAGCCTTCTACCATCGCTAATGCAAAGCTAGACTGTCAAGAAACCATATTTCGAAAATCTCCATAGGTGAGCGGGGGATTATTAAAGGCCACGATCAACTAAAACAGGCTGCAAGAAGGCACTTTCAGCTCTTGTTTCAGGAAGATGGACTATATGATGGTCAAGTGTCTACAGAATTTTTGGATAATGTTCCTTCTCTTGTCAGAACAGAGGATAATGATGATCTAATGAAACCCTTCTCTGAAAAGGAAATTTTGGATGTCATTTGGGCAATGGAGCCAGATAAAGCTCCTGGGCCAGATGGGTTTTCTTTCCATTTTTATAGAGCCTGTTGGAATATAATCAAATCAGACCTGATCCTCACGGTGACAACCTTCCATAAAAAATCTCAAGTTGGAGGGTGTACTAATTCTACATTTCTTGCTTTAATCCCAAAGGAAGTTAATCCTTCTTCTTTCGGCAGGTTTAGACCTATTTCGTTGTGTAATGCCTTTTACAAGATCCTAGCCAAACTTCTAGCTAATCAATTCAAGCATTTGTTAGGAAAGTTCATCTCTTCACTTCAGGGGGGTTTTGTAAAGGCAAGCACTTAGTTGATAATGTAATCCAAGTCCAAGAAGCCCTTCTCTCAAGTTTCCAAACGAAGGAGAAAGGAATGTTAATCAAGTTGGATATGAAAAACGCCTTTGATCGAGTAAAGCTCCCCTTTCTCTATCAAGTCCTTCTCTCTTTTGGATTTAGCTTTCAATTTGATAAATTGATAAAAATATTGTACATATAGGCCCTAGATTGTGCCTTTAGTAAATGGTAGACCTACATATTTTTTACAAGCTACAAGAGAACTTCGCCAAGGATGCCCGTTGTCACCTTTTCTATACATCTTGATGGCAGAAACTCTCAGCAGAAAACTTTCAGTCAAAAAGGAAGTAGACCCACATTCCTAGCATTAAGATTGCAAGGGGAGTGGACCCAATAAACCATGCCCTCTTTGCGGAAGATTCTCTCCTCCTAGGAGGGGCCTCATTAAAGATAGCTCAGGCATTTAATGAAATTCTTCAAAGAAATTTCCTAATTTCAGGAGCATTGATCAGTCATATTAAAAAGTGATGTTTATGGTTGGAATGTAGATCATGCAGCAATTCTTCGAGTAGCAAATTCCTTGGGATTCCCTGGTTTTGATAAGTGGGAGAAGATAAAATATTTGGGGTTGCCTTTAACTCTTGGTTCAAGCCCTCCTTCTTTTTGGCTCGAAGTAATAGCTAAGATCAAATCCAAAATCGCTTATAGGGTTGGTCAGTGGTTGACCAAGTATGGAAAATTGATTTTGATAAAGGAATTTCTTTCAACCCTTCCCATTTTTCAATCCTCTTTGCTACTTGCCCCTAAGTCTATCTCATCACAAATTTCCAAACTTTTGCGAGACTTTCTATGGAATGGAGGTAAAGACAACCAGAATAAGATGCATCTGGTAAGTTGGGATATTCTTAAAAGACCTATTTCAGAAGGTGGATTACAAATATGTGACCCTAGATTGGCTGATCTGGCATTGGGAGACAAACTCATTTGGCAACTATATGCGGATAAAAATCACTAGGTCAGTAAGATATTTAGGATGAAATATCTAAAGGACGGCTCTTTGAGAAATTTGACAACTTCTAATACCACCACAGGCACAACTATCTGGAATCTATGTAGAAGAGGAATCGCTAAATTTAATCATCATCTCTATAGAATCCCTGGCAATGGGAAGAGGATCCTTCTGTGGGAGGATAAAATTTCGTGAAATCCTCCTCTTTCCTCTGCCATCATGTTAGAAGAGATTAAGGTCTGGTTAACAAACAAAGGCATGCTCCGATTAGCTGATATTTTTTCTTGGGATAGCGCTGGAAACTGGGCAGATTGGTCTTTTCCTGAGCTTCCAGATCATCTCAGCTCCCAAAAAAAATTTCGCTTCTCCTCACTCTCAGGTCTAGCTCCAGTCCATTGCTCTTATAAAGACAAATGGGGTTGGGGTAATTCTGGAACTTATTCAGCTGCTAAAGGTTTCACGAAATTACAAAAGACTCCTCATGACTCTAGTCTTTCCCCTACGCTTTGGAAATCTATATGGTCTTATCTCTGTCTCCCCATGGTGAATTTCTTCTCTTGGTTGCTCATGCATAATAAGCTGTTGACTTGTGAAAACTTGATAAAACACGGATTCCATGGACCCTTTAGGTGTTGTTTTTGTACCTCAGCCTTTGAAATGGGAGACCATATCTCCATTGAATGTGAATTCTCTAAATCAGTGTGGGAGCTAGTCCTTAAGGGCTTAAACATCTCTGTCCTAGTCCAATTAGTAGTCGTCTCTCTCTTTATTTTCTAGAATGAACGGAGGTCTGCAACATGTGACAAAACTATCAAATGGTATAAACTTTGGCAGTTGCTTCTGAAATACATATGGTGGAAATTATGGATTTCCAGAAATAATTGGATTTTTAACAATCAGCCTTCGACTCCACCGATCGTGGCTCATAAAATCAAGCTGCTAATTTCTGAATCTGCACGAAAATTGATGTCCCCTTCAACTCTGTCTTCTGTGGCTTCAGCGTAGCTTGGCTCCTTTGCATTGGGATCGATAAAGATGGTCTGCATCAAACCATTCAGCTCCCCCTCCTTGCGTGTACATGGCAACAGTGTTGCATTTAATTCATGGTGGATGAGATCCCATTCAGCGACAAATTTCTTTGATGGTGCATCCAAGGGGAACCCTAGGATCTCATGAGCTGGGGGTTTGGTGTTCTCTCTAGATAGGTTGATCTAAACCAGTTTTAGTTGGGGACTTGGATTCATGTCGAATAACCATGCTGAAAGTCATAACCTCCTCTAGGCGTTCCAGATCGCAAAGGAGAATGGATATAAGTCGATTCAAATCTTCAACGATTCAGAGATGTTGATCAAAGTATTAAATTCGATAGATCATTTTTGTAATTCCGACTTAAATAATACTTTGTGAGAATTCAGAATCTTTTGAAAGATTTTGACAGGGTTGCATCTTTCCACATCCTACGTGATTTAAATAAATCTGCAGATGCTTTGGAAAATAAAACTTGCATGTTGTCTCAAGGCAACCTTAGCATCAATGGAGAATCCAACTATTTTCATCTAATTCCTTAATTATGAATCAATAAGTTGTAATAAGTCTACCTGGGAGATATACTCTCAATCTATAAGAGTTTGTGCAAACTCTAATCTTTTCAAAGTATTTCTTTTGATCACTGTGTAATTGGTTGATTGGGAACTACCAAATCAGACCCGTAATCCTTCATAAAAAATAAAAATTATCCGGAGTTATAAAAAAATATTTATTACAAATTTTTAATCTTATTAAATCATGTTT
This sequence comes from Pseudotsuga menziesii, assembly GCA_001517045.1. NCBI lineage: Eukaryota > Viridiplantae > Streptophyta > Pinopsida > Pinales > Pinaceae > Pseudotsuga > Pseudotsuga menziesii. The sequence goes on along the minus strand of LPNX010132032.1, from coordinate 65,953 downwards.
AATTAACTTCATTATCTTAGCATGTTATGGTTAACATAATAATCATATATTAATTATTAGTTTCTTGGTATAATTAAGTTAACATGAAATTATTAGTTGTAAATTAATTAGTTCATTAATTTTATTTTAACTGTTATATTTCCTTTTAGTTTTGATATTTAATTACTAGATTTTGGATTAATAACTGTAATGAATAACGTTTTTGTTAATTGCTTTGGACACAAAGATCAGTATCTTGTGGGCCTCTCCTTGAACTTATAAAACTTTGGAAAATAGTTGATTTACCTAATTCTCTAAACCTCAATTCCATAAAATAGAGCAATTTCCCTTAAAAGTTGTTGTGACAAAATTACAAATCGTTCATTATGTTTTTAATGGAAAGATCTCAACACTTTTATAATGATGATGATGAGAGACCAAACTTTGGTCTATCGGACCTAAAGAAACGAATTTTTTAGTTTGTTTTAAAATTGTATTCCTATGCTCAAAGAGCTTGGAGAGAAGCAACCCGAGCTCACTATAATTTTGACATGTTAAAAGGCTAGGAAGGTCGATATTGCAACAAAGATTATGAAACTGAGATCTAATGTGGGTGTACGTAGGGAACTCTAAGAGGAAGTGATTTTCATCCTCAATGTTCATATTCTCACAGAGATGGCAAATCCTTTCCACCCATGGTGTTTTAGGAGCTGCCCAACGACCTGTTTCACTATGGAGATCATGAGAGTTCGTTCTTATCTTGGCTATATTAATTCTTTTCTTTGAACTAGTTAAAACAGAGAGATACTTTTGGTATTTCTAAAGTAGGGTTTATAATATCTTAATTTTGTTTTAGCCTCTAAATATTTCTCACACCATGTTTTCTCTTTAAACTTAGAAGTAACAATATTTTTAATGTTATTAATATTTCGCAATGCAACATTTTCGTCAATCTCCCAATGGTTTAACTAGGCCTTGGTATCTTTATACCAACCTCGCTTGAGCCTTAGGTGGTTTTGGCTGGAATTTAAAGCTAGCTTAGGAAGTCTATGGTCTCCCATGTTATTTATTTTGTGCTTGTACAACAGGAGCCTAGTCATATCTAGGTTCTCGATAGGGGGAAATACCCACTTCTATAAGGAGAATAGGGTAGTGTGTATTGGTTTTAATTTTGAGGTTATATGTTATAAAACGCTTCTGGATTTGTTCAATCTTTCTCCAGGATTCTATAGATATGATGCAACCCCAAACCTCACACCCATACAAGATAACAGGAGTGACTAAAGTTTCAAATAGGAACTTCTTTTTATTCCACATCACAAGGTTTGTTGCTTTACATTATTTTCAAGACCAAAATAAGATTTCCACCCTCCATTAATCCTTTTCTCAATGCTATAGTTCCAATTGAGCTTGTGATGAATATCAATTCCCATGTATTTGTAAGAAGACATTTCCTCCAAGTTTCTATTGTCATACACAAAATTAGCGTAAGTGTCCTTCTTGGATTTGATAACCATAACTTTTGTTTTGTTAGTGTTAACAGTCATATCCATGGTAGAGCAAAAATCCTTACGAAGTCTTAGTTGCTTATCAAGATTAGATGGACAACTTTCCAAAAGAACAATATCGTCAGCATAGAGAAGAAGGATGATGACTATTCCAGCTAAGATCATGCTAGCACAACCTGCTTCCTCTAAACAACCTTCTAGCTTATCGATGTAAATGCCAAATAGGGTAGGGGAGAGGGGGAAACCTTGTTTAACTCCAATATTACAATTAACATCTTTCGACCACCCCTCGTTGCTCTTAAACTTTGCAATGACATTCTTGTATAACCTTATTGTGACAGCTCTCAACTCGAAAGGAACCTTTAGCTCTTCTAATATATTCCAAAGGTTATTTCTAGATACAGTATCGAAAGCATTTCTAAAGTCCACAACACAACAAAAGATATTGGATTTATCATTCTGGCATTCCTCCATAATGATCCTAAGCATAACAAGGTGGTCCGTTGTTGAGTGTTTCCTTCTAAAACTCACTTGGCCTTTATCCCTCTTACCTTCACTTTCAATCCATATGTTGATTTTCTTTTCCAATATAATACCATATAACTTGGCTAAGAAAGGGCTAATCATAATTGTACCATAATTAGAGGGGTTATTTGTATCCCCACTTTTAAAAATAGGGATAATGAGGCTCTGATTCCATTCTTTAGGGAACCCTTGATTGAATAGCTTGTCGATGTAAGGGATGAGGACAAAATCTCCAGTTTTTAAGATTTCTGCATGGTAACCTTCAATGTCCTTAACTTTTCCATTTGCCAAACACTTAACCCCAAAATCGGTGTCTTCTAATGAGAAAACTTCTTTTGTTGTAAGTAGGGTTTCAAAGTTATCTATGACATTTGGGGATATAAAGCTTTTTAAGATAGGAATTCCAGTCATGTAAATCAATTCTATTATTATCTTTAGTTTTTCTAGTTAGAATCTGCCTCTAGAATTTCTTCGGAGCCACCTTAGAGAGGTTTAAGAGATTTTCTTGTCTTTTATTAATATATTGCATTTTTTCCTTTTAGTCAGGGCTTAGTATATTTTTATCTTGTCAATTTTAAGAGACTCATCAAGAGCTTCCTTAATTTCTCTCCTCACACTTTTACAATCTTTAGCATACCAAGGGTTGGTTTTGCTATTTCTTTTATTACTTGAAACTTCAATTCAAAACTTGTTCAAAGAATATGAGAGGATTGTAGTAAAATTATGATAGAGGTATTCTAAGTTGTGTATACTTGATAAAGGAAGCAAATTAATTTTTAATTCATTTAGAAAAAGATCATTTTTTATTTATATCAAAGATCAAGTTTTTTTTGCTATGAGGATTATTTTCTATGGGATCTCTATGCATGAAAAAATTGAGATTTACAATTAAAGGTCTATGATCTGAGTTAGGATCGTCATCATTTAAGATGTCAAAATTTATTATTTCGTTGTATAAAAAGATATCAGAAATAACATAGTCTACCACGTTGCTACCAAGCCCATGGATACAGGTCCTATGGCTAGAATTGGGCCACTTCTTTAGACCGTTGCAAATTATGAGATCTTGAGCACTACAAAGATTGACTAGCTCAGACCCAAACAAATTTTCCCTTGGATCTTCAGAGCTTCTTGTGTAGCTTCCAGCTAGAGTAAGGTCTTCGTCTAACCAAAGAGGATTAGGGTTGGAATGATTGCTTAGAAGAAGAGCTTGGTTGCTTGAAGTTCGAGCATTAAAGTCACCCATTAAGAGGATATTTACCTTCATTCCTTAGGCTAGAAATATCATTCTCTAAACCACTGTAAGGACAATTTTTATCTAAATTGTTTTTCTTATAGAAGTTAGAATCAATACGGGCAAAATAATATATTGCTATGTAGGCTTTTTTATCATTAATGTTTGTAATCTTTATCCAAATATTTTGGTTCTAAGGGTCTTTTTTATAAATCATGGCATGGGGGGAGATGTTCTTCCTAATGTAACAAGCTATACCCCCAATGCCTCTACGATAGGATCGCTTGTTCCATATTGACCATAGTACAAAGACATCTATGTCAGGGACCTTAAATTCTTCGTGCTCCAAAGTTTCAACTAACAATATAATATCAACTTCATTCGAGATCCAACTTAGCTTGGGGCCTTTGTTCCATGGAAAGCCCCGACAATTCCAAGAAATAATCTAGAGCATGTTGAATTGCTATTTATTACTATCTTTTTGGTTTCTATCTCGAATAACAACTTTTCTATTTCTGATTATTGCCCATTTTCCTTCCTTCCTATCTTCTTTGACCTTTTGAACTTCCTTTCTTAATTCTGCTTGATCTTCTGGAATGAGATCTTCATTTAGTTTTACTAAGTATGTCGTACTTGTGGTCAGTAGAGCTCACCTTTATTCGAATTAGCCTTCATTTATTCTTAGTTAAATTCCCCAACCTTGTTGCTTCTGTGAGACACATTGTTTCAATTTGTAATCTATTATGTAATTATGTTTGCACTATGGCTAATGTATCCTCGTCTACCTCCTCTTTCAAACCGAAGATTATAAGGTTTAAGGCCCTTTTGTTACGCTCATGGTCTAATTCTATCAAATTTTCCATTTCCTCTTTAATGGGTTTGATATCTAATTTACCTGCCACGCTTTTTAGGGTGAGATTGTTATTAACTTTTTCTTCTAGTTTTTTAATCAATCCCTTCATTTTAAGACTTTCTAAAGTATCAACATCTCCTTGTTGGGATTTTTGGTTTGTATATTGGCTTTGTTTTTCTATTACCTGTAATCTAATCTCCATTGTCTCCATTTTATTCTCCAATAGTTTTATTTTATTTTCTATTTGTTTTGGATCTTGTCTTCAAGAGATGTAAATTTATTTTCCAGCATGGCTTCTAACTCCGTTTGTAGCTTAACTTCTCTTTCTTCTCTACGTTTCTCTAATGACTCTATATACTCATAAAGGCTTTGTATAGTAACTATGCTAGGTCTACCTTTGACAATCTTTGGTAGATGCGGTGAATTATTCATACTTGTGAACAAAAAGAAATTTATGAGCAATAGATACGTATTAGAAAAAAGATCAAGAATGCGTGCACCTGGTATAACCATTCCAGATCGCCTTCCAACCCTGGTTCAGATCGATGTGGAATCCTCTTCTCTATAGTTCCCCTGTCGAATTCAATATCCTATGGCTCACATAACCATGAGAGTTCCTTCCTGCGGTTCAAAACCCTAGCAAATTTTGCATTTAGCCGCAGAGATAGTTTGGAGATGTCAATTGGACCCTAGCATTCCTCATAATGTTCATTGGAATGAAGCTTCAGATCTTCGCTTGAATAGACTGTTTGTTTGAATAGATTGTTCGTTTGACTGGATAGACAAATCTTTGGAGGAATGGAGCCATAGATCTTAAATGCACCCGAAAAACCCTAAACACAAAGTTCTCTTAATGGAGCTATTAAATGCACCCGAAAAACCCTAGACGCAAAGTTCGCTTAATGGAGTTATGAATGGAGCTGCAGATCTGCAAATCTTCAAACTAATTGCTTGAATGGATTGTTTGCAAACCCTAACTTGGCGTAGAGATCGCTTGACGAAGTCGCTGATCTTTGCTTTATGGAGCATAAAATTTAATTTACCTAAAAATTTCTCTTTGTTATAGTTTTCTATAAATAATCACTAAACCAAACTTAAGAAAAAATATGAAATATTCATATTGAAATTCCTTACACATAATATTAATGTATTTTATGTACTCGTATGACATTATAATTTTAAGTGAAAGTTTTAATTTTTTTAGTGTAATTATATTATTAAAAACATATATTATAATTTTATTTTATTTTAATATTAAAAATTATGAATAAAATATAATGGTTATTTAAACAAATTGTTTATAAAAGCAAATGTAAGTGTATAGCCCTTTATAATAATTATATAAATTGAAAATTTTATTTTAAAACAAATTTATATATTAATTAATATAATTATATATTTACTTTTTAAAATTGATAAAAATAAAAATCAAACATAAATATAATACAAAATATATTATTGTTATAATTTTTTTTGTTATTATTTTAATAAGTTTGTAAAATTCATAGTTTTTAAAGTAAACATATTAATATTCTTAATATTAAGAAAATAATATCAAAATTAATATATATTATAAAATTTGTAAAATTTTAAATCTTTTTAAAATTTGTAAAATTTTAAATCTTTTTAAAATTTGTAAAATTTTAATTTAAAAACATTACTATTTTATAATTCTAATTATTAATCTTCTTAAAATTTCTAAAATTTTAATTTAAAAAACATTCCTATTTTATAATTCTAATTATTAATTAACTATATTAATTTGTATTTGATTTTAACAATTTCTACCATTTATTAAGTTTAAATTATTCATTTTTTACACATTCAATTCATTTCATATCTTTTGGTTTTGTTTAATATTTTAGATAAGTAAATAAAGCTCTAAATTAAAACACCGTTAGTTAGTAGTTCGGAAAGAATCTATGTATGTTAATGATTTATTAAAAATGGTTTAACATGCTTTATTATAATTAATTATATTTGATAATAAAAAAGTTAAATAAACATTTAAAATTTTAGACCAAGTGTTTCATTTTCACTTATACTCAATAATTTATTTTTTATCAATAACTTAAAATTTTAATAATATTGTTGTTTCTTATCAATAACTTAAATTGTTTTAATAATATTTTATTATTTTAAAAAATAATTATTTAATTTAAAATGAAATTATATATATATATATTTTTAATTTACATAAAATTAGTTTAAAAGAATATATCAATAATCATAAGTTGTTTTTTAATATATAATTTTATTTATTTATTTGATTTAAGATAAAATGAGCGTAAACTAAAATAAAAACTTAATTATTTAATTTAAAATGAAATTATATATTTATATTTTAATTTAGATAAAATTTTAAGTTAAAAAGTGTATATCAATTATCATAAGTTGTTTTTTAATATGTAATTTTATTTATTTATTTGATTTAAGGTAAAATGAGTCAAGATTTATTAAGTTTACTTGTAATAGGAATATACATAATAATACATGGAGGACAATGTGATTGTATTTTAGTGATTAGGTTTAGTTAACATTTCATTAGTGAATGCACTAGTTTATGAGTTGAATAATTATTCGCTCATACAATTAATATTACCAGAAAACTTGGTAAATGAGATAAGCCATAAGGCAAATATATATATTAATGATAAGATAAGAGATGATTTGTTACAATGGTGGCCCTGCCTTAAATATGGCTTGGGCATTTGAAATGAGGAGACACCTCATTTCATAACCAACTTAGTTAACCTAATTATTTAATGATTATCTTATTTTATGTTTGTTACATTGCCACTCTCTTAGAAAGGCTTTGTCCTCAAAGCCTTATAATGTTGTCGCGTCGTTCTTTGTGATGTCATGGCTGAAGAAACATGTTGATACAAACTGCTAAGTGTAGAGCATAACTTTCGATATGTGGATGGGTCCATCCTAAATTGATTTGTTGTTGACTGTTGGGATTTCTGACTAATCCGTCGTTAGGAGCTTTGATCATATTAGTATCATTGTCTTTCGACATTTCCCACTTTTTAGAGTTTACGTTTTTATGGTTGGGGTGTCGATAGGGAATTTTCACAAAGTCATTTTCTTTTACGAGTGTCGTCTTTTGAATTGGAAGTTGTATTTTCGTCCCTTGAGGTTTTAAGGTTTCCTTCTGTATCTTTTCCAACTTGTTTTCCAACTGCACGTAATCATTTTGAAACTTCTTAATCACTTATACTTGCGCTTTTCTGTCATCTTCAGACTTCTTAAGTTGTTCCTTAAGATCTTTGTTATGACTTCGGATGCAATCATTTTCTTCTTATTTGTCTAGAAGTTTTCTTTCAATGTCTTTCGTAGATTTTTCTATCTTCCGATTATTTTTCAACTTCTTAATTTTTGAGACTAGTGTTTTGTTATGATTCCTTAATCTAAAAATTTCTTCAGAATTGTTGAATAGTGTTTTATTACTTTTTGTGATCTCCGACTTATGAGTCTTTTTAGAGTCGTCGTTTTGTTGTTGAAAAACTTTTATCTGTTGTCGATATTGGCCAATCACTAACTCTTGATTTTCTAATTTATGTCGTGTCTGCGTTAGTTCTTCATCCTTATCGCTAATGATTTTGTTCAATCGTTTTATTTCCGCTTCATAATCATTTATTTATTTCTTTATATCTTGATTTTGCAATCTCTGATTAAAATCGTTTTCACCTTTTAATTTCTCAATTTGGGCAGATAATTTTTCTATATGATTTTTCTGGTCGAATTTTTTTTGTTCCTTGAGCTCTTTTTGCATCTCATGTATTTTAATTATTACTTCCAAGTTCGTATTTGTGTCTCATAATTCTTCATTGTTTCTTCGATAATGCTTTAACTTGGCTTCTAATTTCTCTATTTGTAGTCGCAACCTAGATTCCATGATCTCTGATTTCTTCGACACTCGATGGTCGTCTAGACTATAGCTAGTCGTCAATTTTATTTTATTTTTATTTTTTCAATTTTGTTTTTCCTTAACTAATTGGTCTTCTTCGTTAGGTTAATAACTTTTTTTTCCATAAATAATTATTATAATTTTCTTTTTATAACAATAATTATTAATTGATTAATTAATAATATTATTATATTAATGACTTATAAACTATATATATAGTTTAATATATAGTTTTTTTTAATAATAATTTATTATTGTATTTAATTATTATATAAAAGTCCTTATTTTATTATTTGTTTTAATAATAATAAAATAAAGGTTTTTTTTAAATATTATAATATAGTTTTGTTTTTTTTAATGCAAGTTGTGGGAATCGAATGGTGGATGGAGGACGCCGATGGGAAGATTGGAGCAACGCGGGGGATGAAGAGGAAGGAGGAGGTGTTGTGGAAGAATGGGCGGATGTGATGAAGGAGGAGGGGCGGTGGAAGAATGGTAGTGGAAGGATGAAGTGGCGTGAAGATTGAGGCGGGTGGAAGGATGGAGGGGTCAGCGTGGAGCCAAGAGGAAAGGAGGCGTGAGTGGAGGCGCACAGTGGATGAGTGGAGGCGTGATGAAGGAGGAGGCGCGGTGGAAGAATGGTAGTGGAAGGGTATGGCGGTTGGGGTGGAGGCGCACGGTGGATGAGTGGATATGCAGCGCGGAGTGGGAGATGCAGAAGCGAGGGTTGGAAGGTGGATGGAGGCGGATGGAATTGGTGGAATTTTGGGAAGAGAGCAGCGCGCAGGAGGGATGGGCGTGAAGGAAAGTGGAGCAGTCCTTCAATTGGATTTTCGAAATTTTAAATGGTGCTTCTTTTAATCTCCACGTAGTGATGATCTTTTTCTCTTTCTTCAAACAGTATTCTTCAGATTTGCAAACCGATATTTCTTCAATTTTTTTATTTTTATATTTTGTTTTGTCAATTTGAAATCTGAAAATGGTCAGAAGCCAAGACTGGTCAAAGAAAGCGTTGGCTCTGATACCAAATGAGCCGAATAATTATTCACTCATACAAATAATATTACCAGAAAACTTGGTAAATGAGATAAGCCATAAGGCAAATATTATATTAATGATAAGATAAGAGATGATTTGTTACAATGGTGGCCCTGCCTTAAATCTGGCTTGGGCATTTGAAATGAGGAGACACCTCATTTCATAACCAACTTAGTTAACCTAATTATTTAATGATTATCTTATTTTATGTTTGTTACAGTTTACCCCGTATATTCTTTAGTGAAGCAAAAGGCTAAAGCAAAGGTATGCCCCATAGTAGAGATAGGGGTAGATCTAATTGATTGTGTTGGAATTTCTCCAGTGCTAGTTAGTCTCTTTGGAATGAAGGACATCTCTTATAACTCTTGGAAGGCCTTTCTTTTGCTTTTTATATTTTAATCTATACGATTTAAGTTGTTTTGAATCCATATATGTGAGGGGGTCATATACCTATTTTGAAGAGGAGGGAATATACATAAAGGCATCATGCTAACTACAGGCATCCATAATATTTTGGGGACTTCGAACGGGTAGATAGTGCTCTTCCCCTGGTTGTCCTTTCGTGATTATCGTGATGTTCAATTCCATTGGTTGGAAGAGGTAGAGCCAACACCCTTACCCGCGAGGGAAGGAAATGAGTTGATACCTTACCTCAAGGAAGGGTGACGATTATATATGTAATTATGCTTTCAAAATATAATGGAAAACAAGGGTACGTGTACTCTATATGATGCCCCTTGTGGTTGTTCCTGATCTTCCAAAGATGATCGAACAGGTAAAAGTATAAGTAGATTGAGATCCCCCTTGTTCCTTTGGGATGCGATACGAAGCAAAAATAATAGTGGTATCCTTGGATTGTTGCATAAATACGGGAGGAGTGACATCAACTGTAGGGTCATCATATAGCCAAGGCTTATATACTATGGTCTTCAACTCATGCTATGGTGCCCAAAATTTAGATTTTATAGAGTAGAAATGACTAATTGCGCTGATCTCTAGAAACAGTCCTCCTCGAGCCATCTCACGATACATCCTTCCAACACCACAATAGAACAAACCTACGCTAAGGGCAACTACAACAATAATACATCAGGCAGTGTTTGGAACCAACCCCCACCATTTGAAGTGGCACATACAAAAGTTGATTAGGGAACTTAGAATAAGCCACAACAAACAACCGCTAAATCTAACTTATTTTGCTTTTTTCATAATCTCATATATAATGCAATAAAAAAGGTGTTTGAGTTAGGTGCACCCATTTTGCAATTACCTTACTCATCCATCAACTCTACTACCTCTTACTCGGGTAACTCATCGCGAGCCTCTTTATTAGCTTTTCACCTTTTACCAAGAAATAAGCCAATACTTTAACCTTATAACATTTTGCCTTTAAACTTTTTCCTTCATCACCAAGTCCCACACTAGCATGTAACCCTTCACCTTTAAACTCGCCTTCACCCTTCCTCTTTCCTCCTCTCCCACTAGTTGATTTACTTTATGTTGGACCGATGTGGGGTTATCGGATCGGAACTTCCCTATCAATTAATTATTGCCTGAACTTATTAGGTTTTCTTACAATGATGTCAAAGACAATGTCAAAAGGTGAAGCATGTCGTAGGGGAAGATTATATGTTGTGAGAATATTGTAACTGGGAAACGCCAGCAAGAATGCTATTTAAACTTGATTACATTAAATCCCATAAAAGATGAATTTCAAGGAAGAGTAGACTAGCATAACAAAATTCGGTGTCCTTTGTTTTAGAGACCAATACTTTTCCCTTACAGAACTTTCTTCTACACAGGACACCAAGCAAATGTATTGAGAAAGTGGAACGATTCTAGAAGACACTATTTAGGTATCGAAGCATCTAAAGTAGAATACAAAACATAAGTTAATCAACGAGAACTCGAAATGATCTAAGCAAACCCTTTAGAAGAGCCCTAACCAACTATTGAGAACAACAAACAACAAAGATGTGACCGATGTTGAAACATTTTTTCCTAAAACTTTGAGGTTGCGTCAAAAACCCCGCACTTGGGGAAAATTTTACAACAAAAATGTTTTTTTTACTATTATCATGATACATAGTTCCATGGGAAATTTAGAAGATGTTAATTTTTTTGACACAGAAGCATCAAAACTCTAGTCGAAAACCAAGCGTAAGAACTAGGATTCGAACCAGAAAGAGAATAACTCAACCGTGGTTGAGAAGAGTCCATGCGAAAATTCGAACCTTAGGCAAGCAAGACTCAATGTCCAAAATTCTAAAAAAATAAAATGCTTTTATGAATGGAAAAGAAGGGTGTTGCAAATTTTTCGACCTAAAACTTGTTATTCTGGAAGGCGTGTTTTTTTTTTCTCTATAGTTGACGATTTATTTTGGATTGCGTAGCACAGAGAGTGGTGGATGCCCGTAAGTCATGCTCATAGATAATTTTCAAGGTCGGGCATTGCCAAAAATGGGTTGGCTACATAGGCATACATATCCCCTAAGCATTGACAAAGCTGGAGGCAACTCATGGTTTTCATTGCTATGCAATGAATCCATATCTAACAACAAGGAAAAATTTTAAAAATAATTGAAGCAAGAAGAACGGTGGGAATCATAGTTGCACAAATATCAAATGTTGCAGGATCCATGTTGCTTGTCACGCCATGGGCATGGAGTGCATCAACTGCAATAGAGGAAGTCTACACCAAGTCGATGATACCAATGACAGTTGCAACAATATTCTCTACTTTCAATGGACTAAAAATGTGAATGAAATGGACATCATTGAAAATTTCAAGACCCTTGTCAATTACCACATCGCTCGATAAATATTTCAAAGTCACTCAGATCCTGCACAACCCCAACTTCATGCAGGGTTCATAATGACATCCAACAACCAGCCATATTTACATAAGGTTTTGTGACTCTCTAGTTTGTTATTTGCATACTCTAAGGCAATACAATGTCTACAATACAACTTACATTATAGCCTTTAATGAACTGCAGGTTAAACGATCCTGAAATTTCTTGTAGATGGTAGGTATAACATTTAATTAGGTGTTGGCCAGGAAATGTGACCTATGGGGTTTTGTGGCCAACTACTGAAAAATAGCCCACACACTCGACTTACTACAATCTTGTATGTGTTTGGTGTAATTGTTTTTCATAGGATAAAGGCCCTGCTGCCTGTAAAATGTGCTCTCAAGGTAGAGAGTCTCTTGGAATGTATATGGTAAGTTCTACTTAATTAAATCTTTACTAAAATCAAAAGATCTAATTGAAATGACTAACTAATGCTAACAAATACCTTAAGCTAAAATAGAAAAATAATAGTAGCTCCTAATCCTGCTCTATAATGACCTAAGATGCAATATAACTATCCCAAACTAGGAGCTACAAGTAATAATCTGATAACAAGTTTTATTTAAAAATTTGATCTATGATCCTGCAATGTTAGGAAAGCCTACTCTCAGCATAGACAGATCTAAATCAACTTACAATAAAAATAACATTTTATCATAAATTAATTTGAAAATGAAATAAAACTCATAATCGAAATAAGTTTAACACAGTATTGAAGCATGAAAAATACACTCAGGACTAATGCTGAAATGAATAAAGTTCAACTCACACAGTCAATACTTTGTATAAAACCATATCATTATCAACTGAAGAAAAGAAACATGAAGAAGCTCATTTACTTTTCCACATGACAACTAATCATTCATACTTCAACACTAAGTACTTTGTTCAGAATCCATTAACAAAAGTGCTTTCACATATAATATAAAGATACATACATATGAAAAGGAAATTCAACACAGGAAAAACAACATTAAGACAGCATGATATAACAGATAGACTTAGCTAATGTCTTCAGTATTTCTGTTAAATATAGTAATCCTCAGAAATAGTTCTAAAGGAACACAAATATACAGAATAATATTAAGTGTTGTATTATATATGTTCATCACAAGCTCCAGGATTCCAACCCTTTGCTTCAGTTTAGAAGTTGCTTATAAAGGAAATTAAAACACTACAACTAACTAACTAGAAATCCTATTCCTCAGGAAAAATCCCAATCCTATCCAAATATGGTTCAACCACGACCAGAATCATAGGTATGT